>NJRQ01000153.1:126377-163537 GCA_003063805.1 Aphaenogaster ashmeadi
ACCCTGTATATATATATATATATATATATATATATATATATATATATATATATTTATTCTTATGCATTATTATACTTATATGAAGGATTTTCGAAAATTCTTAATGCTTTTTAACATAATTCTTTTATATTTTTATATAAAATGATATATAATAAAATTATTTTGTATTACTTATAGGCATATTTTAATTTTTTTAAATCAAATCATTTATTTTATGTACTTTTCATACTCAGCAAGTTCATTGCAACGCAATGTAATTGCGTTTTATAAAATATGTTACGAAACTTTCGAAGGAAGAAATAATATTGTCTCTACGTCAAGAAATTTATTACTTTTGTTGGAAAGTATATCCAATATATCACATGATAAATTGTTAATTATTAGTGACAAAATAAAAAGTCTAAATTGCCAATAATATGATTATATAAGATATTAAACAACTTTATATCATGTATCGTATCTGAAATTGTTATGAAAGATTTCTTGGTACACTTTATTGTACTGTCTATATTTGAGGATTACGTTGTAACATTGTTGGTGTGCGTTAATGGCTAGCTAGATAACTTTGTATGAAGTTCTATGAAACTTTCAACGATCTATTTTAGTTTGATCCTACTTAACATTATTCCGTTAAAATGAATGACTGAATGGAATTGAATTGTTAAATATTGGTATAATATTAAAATATCGCAATAATATTAAACTGTAAAACAATTTTGTTTGAAATTATGTTAATTTTGAACTTCTCATGTCATAAGTTATACTTATGCATAAATACTTCGAGTTATATAATTTGTCTGTTTGATTAAATACAATGAAATAATGAATAATACCATTGTAATGCTATTACTTATACCGTATTTCATCTTGCCAATTAGTTCAAGTCGTGCAAAGAGTTTATCTTGTTACGTCGATCAGATGAAGTTTACATTTCAGAATTACATTATAATGCGGTACGCGTGTAACGTAGACGCGAGGGCACGTATAACTTTCGGCAATTTTCCGCTGAAGTTCCAAGAGTCTATTATAATCCTATTCAGTCGCTGCATATGGAATGTTATTACACGTACCCCTGATAACATCCGAAAGGTATCTATCTTATTCTTCGCCAACTTGCAAAAGTTACTATAGGCCGACCAACAAAGTTTTGTCGCGCGTATGTAAGTGCATGCATTAGATGTATCAAAAACAGAAGATTTCCGAAAGCTAGGAGTGTTTTCAAAGACTTATTGTTTAGCCTTTACATAAGTACTTTAAAGTATATTTCAATATATAAGCTGCCCTAAACTTATGCCGCAAGGTCTTCTTGTCACCTAGCCAACTTATAATTTCTTCTCTAAGATTAATAACGCATAAGAAGAGAGAAAATAAAAAAAATAATTAAAAAAGAAAGAAAAAAGATATATATTAATTCGTTATATAATTATATTACATAATAATACAAATAAACTAAAAATTTTTTATTGTTTATTTGATGTACGATTAGATTAATTATTATAATAAAAAGGAAGAAAAAGGGCCAAGACGAGCAAACGAAAGAATGGCAGTTATAAATATGCTTTGCAAAAACGAGCCGTGAAGTTATATTCATTATTGATTATTATATTTCTCTAATTGACTTGATCATTTACGTTGGCTGCAAACAATGTATATAAATCGAATATCATAAATTTGAGAAAGATATATTGGTTGCAGCCGCAAATAAATTATAATGCACGTGACATTATTTATTTCCCATGCGATTCGGTCAGTATATTCGTAATGATATCATAAATATCCGCCTGTAAATGTTTGTGGTGATTTATACAATCAATTCTTTCCATTTCTCTGTAGCGAAATACAATAAAATATGAAGTATAACACACACAATGTAGTATACAACTTCTCCATCGCGCAAATATAAATTATATATATAATATATATATATATATATATATATATATTACATATATATTATTTATATTTGCGCGATAGAGAAGTTGTATACTATATGCATTATTTATATTTGCGCGATGGAGAAGTTGTATACTACATTGTTATATTTCATATTTTATTGTATTTCGCTGCAGACAAATGAAAAGAATATATATAATTTATATTTTGATTACATATATCACTGCAAGTTAATATATATTTTTTATGAATTTTCTTTTTTTTAAAATGTTTTATTGTCTCTCTTAATATGGCAAAGTTTTGAAATATATTAATGATCAGGATAGATTAAATAGAAACAAACTGTATTAGGGATTCCGTCGAAATGTACGCCAAATTTGCCAAAAATGTTGTCACGTAAACTTTAATGACGGTTTGCATAAGAAGCCACGTGTTTTTGACGGTTGGAAAGTTCTCTTGTTCTCGAGTCTTTCGGCCAAACATTAAAGTTCGTCGCAAGCTTTCTCCTTAAATGAAGCTATCGGAATGGAACGAAAGCTCTTTTATAAAAATGTCAAACTGCATCGATCACTCTCAAAGTTAGAATCTCAAAAGAAATTACTGGTAAAGCATGAATGAGTGCCGAAATAAGAGATCTCTTTCTTTGTCATTTATGATCTTTGTCATCTTTATGGTAGCATTCCATTTTGATATGAATAATCTCGTATGCATAATTTCTAAAATCAAACATTTGCGGATGCATAGATTTACAGGAATAAGGATCTGTAGTATCGAATATCCATAGAGAAACTAGATCTCGAGAGACCAAAGCTGCGTAGATCAAAGGATATGTTAAGCACAGTTCTGTGAAACCAAGAATTTCCGGAATCAGAAATTTCCACCGCAAACGATCCATGGAATCAGACATTTCTGGGGTCAAGATGGCCTCAAAGTTATGGATCTAAGAATCTGCGCGTTCAAGAATCTCTGGAACTAAAAATCCGTGAAACCAAGGATTTAAGAAGCGAAGGATTTGCGGAATCGAGAATTTATGGAAGCATAAGTCCATGATTTGGAAAGAAGGATCTGAGAAACCAGGAATTCGTTGAATCAGTGAAATAGTGTGGGGCCCCCGCACGCTGACGCGACGCTGTCTGCAGCCATTCTGATCTCCGCATGCTCTTAATTCGTCATAGTGCTGGGTGGTATAGATTTCAACGGGTTCCGAGCTGTTAAAAGCAATTGCCTCGTAAACGTTAGCGCTCCCGTGAGCATTCTGGCGGCTTGACTTGGAGGTATCTGGTACTACCTACTCCCGTACCCGTACGGAATGTATATAGACGCACGCGGCTGTATATATTTACACACAGCCACCAGCGCTTCCTCTCCCGATTGCAGCATCCATTCCGAAGGTAATCAGGTTACCGGAAGGAAACGGGCAATGCCTTCACGTCCCGCCAGATACTTTCGACTCTAACTGCGATATACTGCGCGAATCGCCGTTATTAACGGCGCCGTTTAAAGCACTGTATCACCAAACAATTTAGCTAATTGTCGAAGGGCATAATAAATGATTTCGTTGTCTAATAAATGCGTCATTATTTATTTAAAATAATATTAATAAATAATAATAATAATAATAATTGACAAATAATTTGTCAAAACATGAATTATTTTATAATATTATTACTACAGAGGTGTGATTTTCCAGAGTTGTTCATAGGTGTAAATGATTAATTATTTATATCTATTGACATATTGACACACGAGAAGTGTCATGACAATCCAGTTCGTACCTTCTTCAACTGCAGGAAAGTACATTTCGAAGTTTACTATCACTTTAGGGCTTCTTCTCACTGAACTTATGTTTTATCGGCGCATCCTTTTTGTCTCTGAGACGCTTCCGGCGTTCTTTATTTCCCGTGGGTGACCCCTTCCGTCCACTAGTGTACTTCTCAAAGACTCTTAATACAACGTGACGAGATTATCCAATCTTCTTGCAAGGACGAACTAACGAAATAAAACAGCACCGAGTGACTTGATTCGCAACGCGACGTCCTATCACGCGTGGCCGATCTCACGTCTGTTATAGAAGATCTCCTTCTGGAAAATGTCTTTTCTAACTGTAGTCTCGCGAGATTTGCAAAATAAATAGTCCACAAAGCAGAAGTGAAACGAGTCTTTTTTCTCGATTCTTAGCGAAACCGACTCCAAGTTAATTTCAAGTTCGTGCGCGGATCGAAACGACACTGCCGACATTACGGGTGTTGAAATTTTCGTCGTTTGCAATAAACGTTAGGACCAACTTAAAAAAAGTCGGAAAAAGAAAACGCACATATTTGGTTCCACTGCGTGGCGGCTTAAAGAGTTAGACTGGCCTGCTAGCGAAACTTTACTCACTTAACGTCGAAACAAAGAAAGCAGACCGAGAAGCGAAACGATTCTCTGCGGTCCCCGAAGACAAGCTAGATAAGTTTGCTGGTCTTGATGTCGAGCTTATCGTGCCGAGGATTTGTCACGCGCAAAATATCGTACTTACAATAATTCTTGAAAGATGAGAAAGATTTCCACGCGTATAAAGAGAAAAATTTGTAATTATATTGGTCTAAGAATTTAAATTGTTTTGATGTATTTATTTATTTCACAGAACTATATATGTAGCTAAAATTTGTCGATATTTTTTACAGGAAATTTTATAATGGTAGTGATAATAAAGATATTTAGGCAAACTGATATTAATAAAAATAAAGTGAGGAGAGTAAGTCTCAATAAACTTTTGCATCCAAAATTATTGCTATTAGTAATGTTTAAAATAAAGTGTCGTTTTCACATCGTAGTACCAAAAAAGATCGATTTCTTCTGTCGAAATACAAATATGATACCCGCGAAGCTCACCGTATTGCGTTCGTATTTTTCACTCGCAGATTATAATCGAATTGTGTCAGGAATATCGTGCCATCGAACTCGGTCAAAGAGAGGCGGATTTACAGGGGCGTAAATCCAGGATGGAGGAAACGAGCAGATGGGAGAGGCGAGGGTATCGGGCGACTTTAAAACTCGGGATATTGATTCGCGCGGCTGTACGTCGTGTAAACGCATCTCGCTTCCGAATCTCTGACATGTTTTGCCGGTCCCTCGCACGCTCTCTCGATACTGTCAACGTGCGAATCTCCTGACTCTGCCTTTGTCTCTTCCGCACTTTTGGAATTTATCGGTTCCGACCGAACACGCGTGTAGACACGCGTGCGCTTTCGATCCGTACAATGCGACCCATCGTTTCGACAATGTCTGTCGAATCGTAGTTCGATGAGTTGTCGTGTTTAACGTTTGCATTCGCGTTTTGATGCCCGGCTTTTAACGCGCATATGTTATGGTGCGGTCCAGATATAAACTGAAGCTTCCGTTGATAAGTAAATAGCGTAAAATGTACGTAGCGCATGCAAGTCGTTCATGAATAAGCTATGCTATTGAGACATGCACGAAAGTTGGCTTTACACTGAACACCCGTCAAAACGTTGAATAACGAGCTATAATATTTCGAATGTGCGTGCTCTTTCTCTTATATGCCATGCACATGCAGCAACCATTAATTCTCAAAATAAAAAGTTTTAAACTAACATAAAAGTTTAATAAATTAAGATCAAAAGTGGGAAAGTTTCGATTCTGATCTGTTTTCTTAGAATTATTATTTTTTCTTTCAAGTTTTTTTCTTACTTTGGTTAGTTTTATAATAGTTTAATCCTCTCCTGAGCGTATAATGTCGGGATATTCCACGATTATTATTTTTTTTAAAACAGCTTTTGTAGTAGAATAATTTTAAAATTATTCACATTTTTACATTTTTCGAAAAAGAAAAATAGAATTCGGATTAGTCAATGAATATGATTTTAAATTTTGATTAGTTCTAGTTTAGGATCATCCTACATATATTTTAATGCTGAAATAGCAAACGTACACGGAAAAAACAATAATGCCACAACCACAATAATAGTAACATTTGGTACAGCCACGTCTTGTGGTTGTGACAACCACATTGATGTGAAGGCAACTATATGCATTTGGTACAGCAAACATAGTGAATGTTGAGACAAACATAGTGAATGTTGAGACAAACATAGTGAATGTTGAGACAAACATATATAGATGCACTACACAAAATAATGTGAATGTGACAACCACAGGACGTGGCTGTACCAAATGTTACTATTATTGTGGTTGTGGCAACCTTACTGTTTTTTCCATGTATGAAATCTCACGATACGATGTTTGATTATACTGCTTCTATATGTTGCTTTGTTGGAGAGAGAGGAGGGGTGAAGAGGGGAGGGGGAGAGAGAGAGATATGTGAATACATATTTATATATGAAAAAGATTTTTTTTCTGTTGAAGAAGATTAGAAATGCATGGACTGTGTGTTAGCAATCTTCTTGAAAACCAGTGAGCGAGGCAGTCACATAAATGGAAGGTGAGTTCGGCGAAAAAAGATGGGCACGATGGATGTCGGCATCGCAAGAAGAGGAAATATCTCGCGGCTCTCCGCAAAATTTTTCTCCGAGCGTCAGTACCTTCCTCGAGATATCTCGATCTATATCCAGATAGAAGCAGACGGCGACGAAAGTTTGGCAAGGTTTCGAGAGCTCGCTCGCGGCGACGTGGAAGAGCCTTAATGGATTGTACCGTGGCACGTATTCACGGGGTTTTAGATTAGAGAACTCAGAATTGAGGCAGAAAAGACAGTCAGCAGCGAGACAGTTCCGTCGAAGCTGATCGGCAACGCGTAATCTAGCAAATTAAGTCCTTTGAATTTTTGTCTTTGTAATGTGAAATCTCTTCATTTCAAATTGAAGAGAATTAGTTAAATAATAGTTTTGGTTTGTATGGTATTACATCATAGGTTTAATCGTTTAGCCACGAAATCTTTTACAATAATTATTTATTAATCATTATTTCTTCATATATTATGTACTTATATATACTTATGTACTTATGAACGTTATTTAAGTTTCTGCTAAAGTTTTTCAT
Organism: Aphaenogaster ashmeadi; assembly: GCA_003063805.1. Taxonomy (NCBI): domain Eukaryota; kingdom Metazoa; phylum Arthropoda; class Insecta; order Hymenoptera; family Formicidae; genus Aphaenogaster; species Aphaenogaster ashmeadi. The sequence goes on from NJRQ01000153.1 coordinate 133,272, forward strand.
CTCTTATAGAGCACATCTTTTATTAAAATAATTTAAGTCAAATATTGCTTAGTTTGCAATATAAAAAGCTTATAAGTTAATTGATTATTTATAAATAAATTTCTAGTATCGCCAGTGATAATTTAACAGAATTGTTTAGTTTAAATCGACCCAACTGGCCACAATTTATTGATATATAATAAATTCACAACGTTTCGGCCTGGGATTTAGCCCCTTCTCAAGTGACTGTCTATGTTGAAATGATTAAGATAACATGTTAACGTCAATTGAGGTAAGATATCTTAGCAAAAGCAGCGTCATTTGTGTGTGCATTAAATTTGAGATTATAAAAATTATAAATAAACTAGCACAATTAACACGCATCTCAGACACGAAGAACTATGTTCATCTTCTGCTTTTATAATATCTTGACGTGTCTGAGATGCGTGTTAATTGTGCTAGTTTATTTATGATTTTTATAATCTCAAATTTAATGCACACACAAATGACGCTGCTTTTGCTAAGATATCTTACCTCAATTGACGTTAACATGTTATCTTAATCATTTCAACATAGACAGTCACTTGAGAAGGGCCTAAATTCCAGGCCGAAACGTTGTGAATTTATTATATCAATAAATTGTGGCCAGTTGGGTCGATTTAAACTAAACAATTCTGTTAATTGATTATTGTTAAACATTTGAAATTTTGCTAGTAGACATTTTATTATAAAACTGGATATCATTAATGCTGTTAACTTTAATAAAGTACAAAATAAAATGAATAAAAAATAAATTATATATTATATTTTATAATTATATTAGATAATGTTACAAGTAATGTTTTCAAAGTCTAAAAATTTAATTTCATTCAATTTAATGACTTATTCAATCCATCAAGTCTAAAGTGTGATTAGTTTTTAGCTTTATGACAGTGCAAATTTACTTTTACTTATGATACGATATCATGCTTCACACACACACATGGATAATGCGGATCTTTGTAAATAACTTATGATGATCTAATCTCCAATAGAGAAATCATTTCTATTGATGTAGTGTCTCATGATTATATCGTCCGCATAAATCACTCATCCCCGTCGAGGATCGACGTAATACTCGACGTGGTTACAGAATAGACACTGCACCGGCTTTGTCTCATCCTTCCCTTCACTTTGATGTATTACTGACGTCCGGTGGTTTGTAGGTAGTAATCGAACACGCACAACTATAATTCGATCCTAATGGTATCAGTTATAATACACACCCTAAAGGTAACTTAAAACTCTGTTATAGACGCCAGTCATTTCTTTTTTTGTATAACTCTTAGACTTGAAAAAAGTTCTATTTTGGGAAGAAATTTTTTTATATGGATTCAGAGATATAGCATCGTAAATATTGTTACGTTAATTTATTATAATTTAGATAAATTGTATTGCGCTAAGTGGTTAAATGGTTTGATTTCGAGCTTAACAAAGAAACTTTATTTTATTTCTGTACATTATTTTCTCAATAACATTATCTAATTTATTGTAAAAGATTTATTAATAATTTTTTATATTTCTTTAATTACAAACTTAAAGTACAATCAGAAGCTAATTAAGTCTTAAAGCATTTTTCATATAAAGTTACCTTGTATGTACAAGTTTAGTATACATAACGGGAAAAATTGTTTATAAAGAAGATCTTTAGGTATCTTAGATCGTTCACATTCTTTCTTTTCATTCGTCCCGGAAAAACCGATCTGTTGGAAAAACAGCAAAAAATAACTAGGAATAGGTTATTCGGAATTCTCTCGGCTTTATCTGCTCGTCGTGAATGTTTTGCTAAAAGCTGTCATTTGTTCGAAGCATAGTCTTTATCTGGCGGAAAGAACAGCTAGTGTCCGCACTTGAAATGCTCGCTGGTGCTCATACCCTGTTTATCTTCAAAGTTTAATGTTGATATATTTCTAATGATGGATATATGATGTTTAAATATTAGCTCTAAGTTATCTGCAATCTGTAGTGCTACTAAAGTAAGTTTTTCATACACGGATACAATACAAAGGATACGCTCGAAATAATTGCTATTTGACATACATACTACACTGGTCTTATTTGAGAAATTTTTATTTCATAATACAAAAGTTATATCAGTGTGTAGTTCTTAAATCGTTATCATATATACGGAATACCTCAAATTTACTCTAAAAAATATTTTCGAAAATTTTGGATAATATATTACGCAATTATGACTTCACGATATGCTTATCGTTTTGTCGGTCCATCTCTGCTTGACGCATAATTGATTAATCAATATAAACGATGTGCGCTGATCAAAATTTTACACTATCCTGAGGAGTAATGAAATCCTCGCTACACTTTGGAAGCCGCAAGATGAGATTAATGTCGGGGTATTAACGGCCGTAACGGCTAAACTACCCCCTAAATCTTTTCAGGATTCTGCCTTCGTAGGTGTATAGCCTTTAAAGTACTGTTAAGATATGAAAAGGCACGCGCGAAGAAAAAAAATGTAGAAATCACTTCCACTTGTGAGTTATTACAATTGAATCTATGTTTTTGGAAGCTATATTTAATATTATAGGATTTATATCTCCATAAGACAAAAGTGTAACCTAAATTTTCTAAAATAAAACAAGCATTCTTCTCCTTTAAATAATTTTTCTTAAATTCTTTTTAGAATGTTTTATTAAATAGCTTTTTTTTAATGAAAAGAAACATTTTCTAAAATTTTCTAATGAAAGTCATTGATGTTAGAAGCAATCAACTATCGATAATGTTAAAAATATTGAACAATAATAAGATTAGGACCGACGAAATTGTCAAATAAGAATAGGCCAAATCGGTCAACCGCGGATCTTGGTGCGTAATAATAATTTTTGTGAATTCCCTGTTCACATGCGAACTGCGCGCCGCATATTCGTCGGCCTTGAAACACAATGGTTGCGTTCAGCAGAAAAAGCAGCTTTGTAACAGTTGTAACATTCTTTAATATGATTGGTTTATACACTTAGATCCAGAAGGAACCAAGGGCAAGAACCAATCATATTAAAGAATCTTACAACAGTTGCAAAGCAGCTTTTTCTGCTGAACGCAGCTATTCCTACATGAAGCCGGAATAATTAATTCACATATTAAATTGACAAGCAATTCAATAATTTTTTATGCTAACAAGCATCTATGAGATCCCCCTTTCACAAAAATTATTATTACGCACCAAGATCCGCGGTTGACCGACATTTGGCCTATCCTCATTTATATTTAAAAATATTGGTTATACTAAAGATATTCGATGTACGTTTAACATAAATGATAGTACATAGTAAATTTTATATAGCTTATCGTTCTGTTTCAAATTTCTAACTATTTTGCGATAATCGTCTTTATAGTCTTGTCTTTATTGTTTTCTTGTTATTGTTTTCATTAATTTAGAAATGATACTATTTTCAAGGTATATTATAGATCTAAAAAATATAATACTCGCATATTTTTCAAAATGCGCAAGAACGCTAAATGATCTTCATTGCATCATGTTATGCAGTATTTTCCTTTCCCATCCGATTGAAGAATGTGAGTCTCGCCTTCATATTTTTCGGATCTCGCTCCTGATATCCTTCGTGTGTGGCGTCCTTTGACGGAGCGATTCTCGCACTTCGACGGAACTTCGGAAAGTTCAAATCGCGTGACGTGGGCTAATTTATCGCGACACATTCCGCGACCGCTTTAGGAATCGCCGTTCGCTCGTCCGCCATTTATACGATTCAACTTCGACGTTCAACTGTTCGACTTTGCGAACCCGGGCAGGAGATGCCCTAGCGACTTTTCTCACGGAGTTTACCCTCTGCCTTTTGTTTGCTCAACCTATTTTTCCTCCCGCGGGAATACCACACTCCGTTTCGCTTTTCCTCGTTTCCGTAGCTTGGTCTTGTTTGCCGGTCATAATATCTCGGAAAACACATGTCGCGATGATCGAATGACGTCAATGAATTTTTATCGTGGCTCAACAATTCCGGCAATTAAGTTTCTATGTGAAAAATATATGTTTTCAATACTTTTCACTAATCAACACATACAATAATATAACATGGCTTATTTTCCAAACACTCATATTAGTTAAAATCAAATAAGAATACAATTTGAAAGATTCCTTTTAGATATGATATCATACATAAAGAGACGCTTATAAATTATGTTGTATTTTTGTTCTGCACAAGACATGCGTAATTATATTTTAAACACGCGGAGCAACAACATGAAAATTTTGAGACGTTTGTGTCGATAATGTTCGAAGTAACGTCTTAGCTCTCTAGCACCCGTTTCCGAGGTCGATCGATGTAACGTGTGAGGTTCACATGATGCACGTGATCCTCGGTGGATCCCACGGCGATTTGACAAGGGTCCGATAGTTGGGTCGTCGATTGGCGACGTCCCAGGAATTACTTAGCCCACGAGTTGATCCTACTTCCGAGACCGGAGCTTTCCACGAAAATCTTGATGATTCGGTCGTGTCTTTGGCAGATAGGTTCATCCTCGAGAAGATACGGTTTTCAACGTGTATCCAATTACCTCTTAAGAACATCGTTCGTATCTTTTGATAGAATGTTTCATCTTTGTTTTAACTCCCTTACATATTTTGTAAAAAATAAATAATTGAAAGACGATCAAGATCTTATTTATTTTGCTCTTACACCTCGTATAACATTAATGATATTCTTTGACATTCTTTTCTTTGTAAGATGTCTCTTTAATGACAATCAGAAAATTATTATGTGACAGTATTTCAATCTCCAACATCAAATATCTTGAGTTACACTCTATAATAAAAATTCTATAAAAACAAATTAAAACCATGATTTTAAATTTAACACTGATCTTTTCAAATGGAAATGTTGGATTTTCTTATAATTAGGCTCTAAACTAAAACTTAATTTAAAAAGATTTCCTTATTCTTAACATAGTAATAAATCTAATTGATAAATAATTTTATATAATATAAATACACATTTTGATATAAAATTGCTTCATTTTTTGAGCATTTTTTACTTTACAAGCAAATACAAATAAACAAAATATTATCCGCAATCATATAAATAAGTGTACTTTCTAGTCTACTTTTAAGTTAATTTGTCAGCAAACGTTGCTCAAGAAAAGCTTAAACTTCAAAAGATAGATAGTAAAATAGAGAATTTTCTCAGCAATTTAACAGTATGGAACCAGCGAAGACGTCCGTATAACTTTCGAATCAATTTTAAACATAGAAGATTTTTGAGGAAAATACTGGGTGTGCGCGAGAACTTCGAAAAATATAGCAAATACCGGTAGTGACGTTTCGCTACGATTCTGCAAAGTTGAGAATAACGACAGTGCGTCCTATTTAAGTGCGCATTTGAACCAGCTGGATAATTCACAGACGGATCATAGCGTACGTCACTGGGAATTAGTTCGGAACATCGCGCGAACGACGTTACACAGATTCGCAGTTTACTGCATTGGGAAATATTGGCATTTTACGCCGCAGTTGCATCCTCCCCACGTAATGTATTGATAAATGTATGCTTGGATTTAGAACGACTACATCTTGCTAAATCTTTTAAGCTTAATTTTTTAAAGGATATTGTAGTCGACTTATGTAAGATAATATTATCATAATTTCTCTCAACTGTAAAGTCTTGAATTAATTAAAAGCGAATTTTCTTAATGAAAATTTGCTATATGCGATGTCATATCGTTTAATAATTTTTCAATATCATTTTTAATATTGTAAATCAGCAATTATTATAAAATTCGCAATTATTGCAAAATTTGCATGCATTCTTTAAAGTAATTAGTTATCAAGGATCCGTTAAGTGTATATATCTCACTTAAAATGATTTGCTTCAAATTACATTCATAAATTTTGATACACGTCTTAATAGCTGAACATTGAGTTATTTATGTAATCGCTTTGTTGCGCAGCTTTAGATTTCAGTGAAAATTACTGTTCGCTTCAGATTACTGTGAAAATTACCGTTATCTTTTGCACGTGGAAATAGGGAATACGCTAGATCGGGAGATCTCTAATTTAGATTTCGAAGTCAAAGGTATGGGGCACGTTCGCTCCGGACAATTTCGGGGATTCAAGGATTTGCAATGTTGGAGTTTCAAACGATTTTGCCATTACAAACATGGTGTCGATTTTCGTTGATATCGATTTTATCTCAATTCTTGCAGTCTGTTATCTCCATTGCCATTGTTCAATGTTATGTATTACAGTTATGCCTTCGTTAGTTTTTCTTTTATCTATATTCTATACTATTTGTTTCCTATTAATTATAGCAAACAAAGATCGCGTTTTCAGAATTAAATAAAAAATCTTAATCATTGAGATAAATATTCATTAATATAAATCTATTAATATAAATTTAATGAATACTAACAAATGTAAAAAATATATTAATGTAAAAAAGTTTAATAATAAATTTATATTGTCTGTTAGAAACAGCACATTCATTATTAGTATTATTCTCAAAATTTGATTACTAAACTTATATTTTATGGTATGCTAAGCTATTGTAATTTCAATAGTATATTCCGTAAAATTATTTGATATACATATTATATAGTACAAATTATTTGATATACTTATGCCGTTAATGATACACGCATCAACATTATATGGTTAAATATAATCACATATTTTACAAATAGTTTCAGTTAGGCGCACTTTGATATTGGAATTGATCCCTACACATTACGCATATACACATACTTTCCTTATTACATAACTGTAGAAATGCTAATTTATTTTGATTTCTATATTATTTTATACTACATATGAAAATGAAGCGTAATGCACACATGTACGTATAATATACTTATTATATATATAATAATTATTGTATATGTTACTGTAAATACCCGAAATCTCTCTCTCTCTCTCCATCATTTCGCGTTCCCACTAGATTCGAAATCAGTCATTTCGCGTTCTTACTAGTAAAAATCGGTAACTTACTAGTAAATGACGGATTTCGGGTATTTACGCACTGAAAAAAATGGTCTGATTACATGAACAAGACATATCTGATAGAATGCATTCTGATGAGACGGAACAGAATTTCTGGTTGTCGTGATTGGACTCAATTTTTTGTAACTAGAACGTTTGATAAACTTAACTACAAGGATTTCATTAGTATTTTCCAGTTGAATTAATAAAACTTCTAGTTACAAAGGAACGTGCAACCAGAATTCTGGTTAACGTTACCCGCAACGCATTTTAGCAGTTTTATTATTGTGCGAGTTGGGCGAACATTAACAAGAAATTCTGGTGTATTTGACAGGAAGAAATTAATCATGCTTATCTGGTAATTCCTAAAAGAATTCTGATTCGTTCATTTTCCAACAGACATACTGGTTAAATCTAACAGAATTCCAATTAATGCAACTAGATTTTTTTTCAGTGCGGTAACATATATACAAAGTTGATGGGATTGTAAGAATTAATTGACTTCAACGGGCTTGCATAAATAAAAAGGAACATAATCAATATTTTCTTTGCCGATTTGCAAACGAGAAACTCTTAGTGTTTAAATTCGAGGGTAAAGTTTGCTAATCGCCGTGTTTGCTTGCGAGAAGGACATCGTACTGAAGAATATGCGTGTAAGAGTTCGGGCGTTCCTCGCATTCCTGACAATCTCCCATTTGTTTTCACGACGATCGGCTGCGAGCAAATTTAATTGTAAGTAAGAAAGCGCCCAGCTGGCTACCGTTCCGCTCAAACGGCAAATTGAAAGAGCCAATTAAAAGTTATTCAGGGTATTGTGCGCGAAGTCAAGTTCGCGCGTAAGGATTAGGTAGAAGAGAAAGGAACGAGAGAAAGAGGAAAGATATGCAAAATTAAATGAGGGAAAATTAATGAACTGAGGGAGAAGAAGATAAAAACTTCATAATTAGTGATAATTACTGATAGATGTCATTGCACAATTTAAAAATTTGTTTATAAATTAGATTTACACTGTTAAGATATAAGAATATTTAGATTACACATATATTAGAAAAAGTCATATACATTTGAGACATTTATTAATATTTATTAATAATCCGATATCCTAATTCTAAATTATTTAAATAATTCTAGTTTCTAAAACAAGAGGGAGAAAGACGCTATAATGTGTACATAGAAACTGTTAATATTTTTGTTGATTATAACGCGTATAAATTTCTGTATGAAGATGAGATAAAAGTTTAAATAAGTAAATTGTGCAGATTGACGTTAACTGAATATGATACTTATTATTATTAATGAAATAGATCATTAATGGATAATAAGAACTTTGTATGTTTAAAAAGTAACTGTGTTTTTCTTCCCTTTGGTATGATGTGTCATAAAGTCACACAGTACTTTTGGTCTTTATATTTATTGTAAGGTTATAAATTAATTATGTAATTAATTTATACTCTAACATACATTTCATCAATCGGTCAATCAAGAAATTATTGTAATATTATATTTTGTTGCGTAACTAATTTTATATATTAATTCGAATAACCAGGGGCGGTTATGAGAGAGATAGAGAGATATAAAGTGAGAGGAAGAGAAGCGTAATTATTTCTGGATAGCACTCCGACTGTTTAATGATGCAATTAATTGCTGTTGAATAGTGCCGTTAGCTTGATGCTCTCCCGTTATCTTTTGTTATACTCTATGGAATGAAATAACTCTCCTTTTCCTAAAAATATTTTTCATGAAACCCTGAATTAAATTGAAAGTTAATCTCGTGATTATTTTATTTTATTGTTATGTATCTTTTATAATCCACTAATTAAATTTTTATAAATTAGGAACGTTCTATCACATAAAATAAACATTTATTCAATATATCAATTAAAAGTATGCACGATGTTTTCATATATTTCCTCTCTTCGTATTAATATTTTACATTAATATATAATAAAGATATATAATTATCTCTGTTATTAATGTTTTAGCATCTACATTTTAATTTGCTGTTGTGATTATACGCTACTCGTCATATACATTTTATTATATCCTATCTCATTTTGTACTACTCCGGTCCTTTTGCCAGATTACAATCTGCTTCACGGCTATCCATTCTTCCCTTACCCATGTTACCCCGTTTGAGGGCACCAATTAGCGACGAATATCGTAACAAAACATCCGCGGCTCAGAAAAGGCGTCGTTATAAATGGCTCAGGTGCTGCGCGGATAGTCACCGTGGCCGCGTCGGCATATAATAGCGAACGCGCGGTCCGTTGGCTCAATGCCAGTGTACGAAACAAAGCACCAACTATGCAAAGCTCGCTAACTTCATCTTCGCGGGTTAACCGAGCGAGCCGCGGCCGAGGCCGCGGCCGCGGCGAATATCCGGGCCGGTTAGACGCCGCCGCGCCGCGCCGCGGCCGAACTTCTCGCGTATTTACGAGGGCGGCAGATCGATGACCCAATTCTCATCGCTGAAGAACCGATCCGCGAACGAGAACCACCAGAAGCCATCCGGAAGAACGGGATCGCTCCGAGATTGATGCGTACTGGATTCTGCGCTATGTCTTTTTTTTTTCATCTCATTCATGCACAACACACACACAGTAAAAAATAAAATGTTTATTGTAACATTTTTCACATGTCCCAGAAAGTCCACTCTAAATTTTAAATTAAAATGACTCATTTATTGTGTGTTACTTGTTGACAAACTAAAAATGTTAATTAATTAACACTATACTTTACATTTGCGTTTGTTCTTTTAACTTTAAGTATGATGTAATAATAACATACAAAATAATTCAACAGTTATATTAACACATGATATTAATAATTTTAACTTAAATTATATGTAATAGAAACATTTGATTTGAGTAAATTTGATTATTTTGTATGTCAAAGTTTACAATTATTTGAAGATTTACTTTGTTTATGTTAAAATAACTTTAAGACATGTTGATTTTTTGAAATAATTGTGTTAAAAGAACTCAAAATAATATTTAATTTCTAAATGACATACATAAAAAGTTAAGTTATTACGTTGACATAAACGTAACACGTGAAAATGTAATGAAAATAATAACATCTGTTGTATGTTAATTTTACATTGAAATAATAATCAAATCTTGGTAACACAAGAAAATTTTAAAATATGGACGCACGATTTTTTACTGTGCAAAGGTCCTCCATTTCGCTTCAAGTAAACAAATGTAAAATACGCGAAACTCGCGCTATTCACGCTCCAAAATTTGCGGTAAAATAAACGAAATTTGTACTATATTTCTACCGTTTTCTAGAACGCGCGATATACCTGTTACTTTAATTTAATGTGATGCAGATTCGCGACGTGATCATTCACGAGTTAAGCGCATTAAATCGCGCCGTCGCGAATTCGTACAGGAAAGCATTCTCGCGGGGGGCACTCGTTAAGCTGCAAGGCGTGTCGAACTCCGGGAGAGCTTCGACTGATTATGCCGGATTCGAACCACCGTGTTTGCGGCGAGAACTTCGGCGGAACGGCGCGTTTAGCCGAAATTCTGCGTGTCGCTTTTACGGGAGGCGCCATTAATTTCCCAATTCGCACGCGATTCGTTCGGACCAAGTCACCTTTACTCTGACGAAATATCGGAATTCCGCTTCCAGCGGGGGTGACACGACAATTTTCGATACGGCTGTCTTACCGTGTTCTTAGAGTAATTACATACACGATAAGTGCTCTTTAAGCAAGGATGAATCAAGCAGGAAAGTAAAGCCGCGTAACAGTTGAAACACGTCTGATTTAATCCGTCAAATTGTTACGTTATTATTGTTTGTTCTTAGATCCGGAGTAAAATAAGAATAAATTAAAGAAGATCCACTTTTTTTAACGTAAAATTTCCACGAGTTGTAATTTTTTAAAAATTTAGATTTCAATTTAGATCAGATTCGCCCTAATAATTAGAGAGTTCTTGAATTGCTCTTCGTACGAAGTAACCATTTAAGTTAAGTATAGATAAGAATACGTATACTTTGAAAGGAAATATAAATTTGCCAGTAATGTATTGTATGCTAGAGCTAACTTTAAGTGAAAAAAAAATACTTAATGATAGAAATAAAAATTATAAAAAAAACAAAAAATGATAAAGAAACGTTCTATAATAAAATAATATATAATATACAGGGTGATTCAGGACCTCTGCAAGAAACTCTGAAGGATGATAGGTCTTGTAGAGAAGATAATTTTTTGTCAGACAACCCATATTCTCTGACACGTTGTTTAAGAGCTACGCGATCGCACAGACAGATCTTAAGTTAATAGACAATGAATTAATTCATTAATTTATTGTTTCAAGTACATTTCATACAGTTAAAGAAGGTGTTCAAAGTGTCCACCCTGAACCGCATTGCATTTATGACACCGTAAAATTGACTGTTGAACTCTCTCCAACATTTGAGGTCTCTGGTGAAGTTGGTTAAAGGCAGCGTGTATCCGCACAATTAGTTCCTCTCTGGCTAGGTTGAACATTGTAAACAGTAAATAAACAGATTCGATGCTTTCTGTGCCACGTAAACCAATGTACCTACGTAGTGATGACAGCGAGAAGGCAACTGTAGCGTAATGCACCATGTACGATGCGCTTCAAATAGGGGTGCATAACTTCTGAACGAAGCGTAAAAAAATACGGGTTGATGAACAAAAAATGTTCCTCCCTGCAAGACCTATCATCCCTCAAAGTTTGTTGCAGAGGTTCTGAATCACCCTGTATAATATTTATAATATTATATTGTAAAATAACATTACGCTAAATAATATTATGCAAATAAAGCATAATGCCAATTTTACAGTATTTTATGTCGTAAACAAGTATATTTGAATAATTTAGAATTATATAAGTTTGTCATGATACCAAAATATTCCGCAATTTCCTCTGTTTGTTATGGAATCTTAATAGCGGCTGACGGAAGCTTCTTCTGTAATATGGGTAAATCTACCTGAAGCTATATATACCGCTAACAGAAAGTACATTAAATGAACTAACAGAACTAAATTAAATGAACTAACATTCGCAGACCGAGTCGACTGCAATGCTGAATATACATACATTTAAGTTAACGATTAAAGTTTAACCAAGTTTTTGGTGTTTCCTTGTTGCCAGCAAAATGACTTTAACTTTTGGAGCTTATTTCTCGCACGAGATGAAGCATGATTATTTTTTACGAACATTATTGAATTAACCGTATGAAAATTTACGCGCAAATATTTTTGCAATCATTTAACGCGATTGACATTCAGACTATTGGAATTGGAATGTTTATTTATACTTCTCTTGCTGAAATGTTTTAACAAAAAATGAATAAAATGTAATTGTGCGTTGAAATATCATTGAAATGTTAAACAATTAAAATATTTATTAAATAGCAATTGTTTTATTGGAGATCTTTGAATAACATTTGTTTGATTATACACGATTACTGACAATATATTCAAAAAATTGACGATATTATTCATCACGTAAGGATTATATTAATGACGTAACAAATTTATATTAATAAAATAATAACATGCGATAAACTTAGTAAGTTTAAAGTAAAGTCAAGTTATATTCAATGCTAACAATTAAACATTACACGAGAAGAGGTAGTAGCTAAATAAACTTCCGCGCAGAATTCTTCTTTGCATTCAGTAAAAGATACGCTTCTGAAGTTCACCGCAAATCTCACAAAATCCTATACTATATATGCATGTATCCTTACAAACTCCACGGATGTATGCACACAGCTGCATTACTACGGTCTTGTTATGTAACGTATCGCTCGACGGCATTGCATTGGCGGAAGCCGACCGTAAAGTAGTAAGAAGCCTCGTATCGGGACGAAAGCATATTCTCGACTGTCGTCCGGATGATGTAAATTCCGGCATTTTATGCCAAAATTCGCGGCGATCGATAGTCAGCTCAGAAAACGGTCAGTGCGAAAAGGGCGTTTTGGCTTTCTACACGTGAGACGCCTTTCGGCGTGCACGTATGGATGCGCGGATGTGTGCGTGCATTTGTACACGTGCAAATAAAGACGTCATCCTGACGACACTGGTAAATGACGATACAGTATGCAGCGATACATGGCGGTACAGCAAACTCCGGGGATTGTCGGCGCGATCGATCGAACTCGTTCATAGAAAGAGATATTTGCTACATCGAGTGACGCGCGTCGCTGGAATCTGAAAGCAATGACGTCAATATCGGTAGCGATCTGGATATTCGAGATGACCAGATTTGCAGCGCTGATGGTTTTTAAATAACTATTTTTAGACTATTTTACGGCGTAAGAGTGTGAGTGCTCTGCAAAATGGTGCATGATTTTACATAGAAAATTTCATATTGTTCTGTACGATATTTTATTTATAAATTGTTTCATTGATTTTGAATTGATACTTTTTTAGTGATAACTTATTTGGGCGTCAGTTTTTGTATTTTTTAACAAGATGTTAAACATCTTGTTATTTTCTAATTTTTATGAAATGAATGTTGTTTCTGACAGAGATATTCTAAGCGAAGTGAAAATAATATTTTATGGTCTATTTTTTTTACTTTTTCAAAATTTAATCCATAAAAATTCTTTATTTTTAATTATTTGCGTCTTAAAAAATTAGTGTTTCAATAAATTAACTCGTACAAAATTGAATAGAGAGAATTACACGTGTAAATTATTTAAAATTTTATTAATAATGTAGCAGTCAGTTTACAAGACTAATACTATTTTAATTTGACTGTTAAATATTATTTTATAATTTTACGATATAATATATATGTGTGTGTAAGTTTAGTATTATATACTATAATTCTCTCTCGATTACATATCAAGACAATCTTCTTTTTCCAATTAGACCTAAATTTAATATAAAGGACGTGTATATCTCTTTTATCTTTTATCATAAAATTAATTTTTTTAGAGCGCACAAACGTAATTCACTTTGCCCTATACTGCCCCAATTTTAATGTCTAATATAAATTAGCATCTGGCATACGCGGTAAAGGGGCGGTACCTCGGCTACGCTCATTACTTCTTTTAAGCGCAATAAGCCCCGTAATTTGCACAGCTGATTGTGGCCCACTTACGTGACGCATTATGCGACACAGTGCACACATTATTACAAGCATTAGCATACACACAGTGTTATATCGTGTCGTATTTGCATTATGTTTCTGAACGTATATACGCTGCATATTTAATGATGCCTTTCGTGCCGATCAAATATTTACACAAAGGGTCGTAGATGAGAGACGCAGTCTGCACCTTACTAGATATGTACGTTAGAGCTTGTTCCTCGTATCCTGATGTTTGAGTTATAAATGGCCTATCTTTTGCTATTCTCCTTATGTGATACTACATCTCATAGTCTTATGAAGAGAGTGACGTAGCACAGAATAAATTGCTATGGAATTGTGAGGAGTACTTGATATCATAAATTGTAACGCTATCTTTTTATAAAAATATTGTGTTTTTCTTTTTACTTATTTAAAAAAATAATATAGCTTAACTGATAACATAACAATAATAACGCAATTAATAATAATTATTTAAAAATATTTTTATCTTTTCCTTATATTCATTCTATAACTCCCATTTATACATATACACTGAAATCTAAAAAAGTTAACTATATGAAATTAACGGAAGAAGTATATTGATTGTGTATCCTGTAAATACTAAATAATGCTTAGACATATAAGCGATAAGGTTGTTTAACCCAGTTCTATATTATAGACTATTCATTCGAGCGAATGAATCTCACATTTTCTGGATAATTTACCGTAAGTGATGAGATGTAGTAAAAAACAAATTGCTATGCAAATGAAGAACACTCTGATGCGCAGTTATGAAGACGCACGCGCATATCGCGAAGTATTCATCTTGGGGCGGCTAATGCGGCGTTTTATTACGAGGGGAAATATGCTCGGTCCATTAAAGTATTCGTTACTCGTCGGCCTCGCATAATCTGCTCGCTGTGTGCGTATCCGCATCTTTAAACACGAGTAGCTCCACACATTTTCTCATATTTTCTATTTTCCCCAGCTAGGCGTATTTAATATGGTGATTAACCGCGAACCGCGATTAATCGGTCTCAAATTTTAATGATTCTTTTTTCCCACAAAGTTGCGACAATGTGCGACTTTATGCAATTGTAAGTAGGTATACCAGAAATTTAATTTCAGTGTATAATTGGTCATGAGAGAGAAATGCTTGATTAGGTGTTATATACTCTTCGACAAAATTAAAAAATCACTTGAAATCAGCGGCAATAATTATAAATTTATGTGAATATGAAAAATGCTTTTGAAAATTTACTTTACACAACAATTTTTCGCGAATTTATATAAATTAATATTTCGTTATTTTTGCCACCGATCTAGAATGATAATCTTCAATAATTTAATCTTATTGAAGAATATATTATATATTTATTTTACAAAATTACCTTTATAAATTTGTTTTATTATTAATGAATTACAGATTAAATTTATATATCTCTTTACTTAAAAGTTTTGATAGCCTAACGTGTACCGAAACGCAATAAATCTATATAGGAATCTTATGGAAATAAATTTGGATCTGTTCAAATTTATATCCAGGTTTTTATTATTTATTTTGAGATTTTCAATGTGCGTGCATGTGTGTAGCTGTCTTTGTGAATTAAAAAATAATGGATTATCGTGCTAATTACTATTCTAAAAGAAAATTGAATTTTCGTGGGAATAAAGAAATAAATATTAAAATTTGATTAATTCTTTCATGATCTGATTTCAAAAATATCTATTTATATTTGTTGCAAAAATAAAATGTAATATAATATAATATTTTATTACATTAAAAATATTTATTTTACATGATGAATAACATGCGCTTAAAATGAAAAATTATATTAATAACATGGTCTTCTATAGCATTGTTACTAAAAAAAGATGTTATGATATTATAATCTTATCTTATAATGTCTGTGGATTTCTGTAACAATAATATAACAATAAGAAATATTGCATATTTATATATATATATATATATATATATATATATATATATATATAAAAGATAGCATATATATACATATACAGGGTACTCTAAAAAGGTACGGCCAAAATTTAGGGAGATATTCCTTACACCTAATGGATGAAAAAATGTTATATGAACATGGGTGCGGAAACGCTTTTTTCAGGAATTAGAGCTTCTTTTCTGAGCTTCTTCTCTTTTACTTGTGGGGACATTTAAAGACAATCGTACAGGCTACACCAGTGCGTGATATTCTTCGTGACCGTATCACTGCAGGCTGCGAGACAATCCGCTATACGCCAGACGTATTTGAACGTGTCCGTGAATCGATGCGTCGACGTGTCAATGCTTGTATTCGGGCGAATAGTGAACATTTTCAACATTTGTTGTAATCGTACTCAAGGTCATATTAAACACAAATGCAAATAAACCTACTGATTAAACAATTGTCGTCCACAATGATTAATCCTAAATTGTTTCTTGTGTAAGTAATACAGTCAACAGTATTTTCAACATAACTTCTGAAAAAAGCGTTTCCGCATCCATGTTCATATAACATTTTTTCATCCTTTAGGTGTGAGGAATATCTCCCTAAATTTTGGCCGTACCTTTTTAGAGCACCCTGTATACATATATTACACTTCTAGGAACATTAATATATAATAGATAGAGACTGCGTTATTTGTAACGCCAAAAGTAGCTCATTATTACTTTACTCATTACATAATAAGTAATGAGTTACTTTTCGCAGTGAATAACGAATAATGATAACTTGTTATTTCAAAAGTGACTTTCCCAACTCTGGCGTCATCGTTATCATTATAAAAAAATGCCACGTCATTACTAAATCGTTACTATAAAAAAATAACGCGGTAATGTTAACGGCGTTACAAGTGATGTGTTACTTTCCAACCCTGATAATAAACGATTCTTTTACTTGTATTGTTCTAGAATTAGTAATAAATGGCAATAAATAATATAATATTCTACATGTACTCTCTCTCTCGCTTTCTCTCTTAATCAATAAATTGAATTTCTTTTATTCGCACATTTTAGTAGACGTATCTTCATGGATGTATCTTTAGGATACAATTTCACGTCTTCATCACACGGTAGCCCTTTAAACATCCTTAACAACCTTTAAAGGCTTCACTATGACTCTGTTTGGTTGGAATTGAATCCCTCTCTTGAATCCTCCTGATCGATGGACAAGGATATCAAAGATTTTCGTGGCAAAACGTGGGTTACCTCACGATTATGTGGAGGTCGCTTTTATAATCTGCGTTTAAGGGTACGGTTGAGAAGAGGCAGTTAATTGATTGCACTCCTCGTAGCCTAAGGTTTACGTGCACGGTTTACCGTTCCTGCGGCTATCCTCCGCCGTTCTCACTGCTCGTCCTTTTTTCATTAGCTCCGAATTTTACGACACCTCGTAAGGAGAGCAATAAATTTCCTTCTTGCTTCCATCCTTGGAGCGAAGCGAGTTAACGGCTCATCGGTCGAGCCACACAATCTTTTCCTTCGTTTAGGTATCCGCTTTTTTCCGACAGAGAGATAGAGAGAAATAGAAAAAGAGAGAAAGACAGAGAGAGAGAGAGGGGGAGAGGGGGGAGAGAAATAGAGGCAACCTTGTATTGATTGTATCCTCTGGGCGTCGTCTAATTGCCAAGGAAGAGACTTCCGACAGCTCTCGAAGCTGTCGGTCGCCGGGTTCGCCGCGCTTCCGTTATAGTTTCGAGATTAATTACGCTGACGAACGGTTATTCGGCGCGAGAGGCGATAATGACACAATCGAACGAAACTTGATGGCGACCGAAGGATGAGGACCCTGGCGAGCGACCCAAAACGAGCCACGGCTCGTTAATCACCGAATCCTTGCGAAAAGCTGACGTCAAAAGCTTTTTCATCCTTCGCGAGTTTTATTCTCAAGCAGTTTTCGTAAAATATTCGCCGTATTCTTTGAAACTTATACACCGCGAAGCATAGAAGTTTCGCGTGAAATTTTGCGTCCTCGTTGATCACCGTGTGCTAAAGAAAGCCATGGCCCTTTCCTTCTTTACCTGTTTTTCCAAAGAGTGATACTTGCACTTGGTTGCAGGGCGTGGCTTTAGTCTGGTCGATAGCACCGACTTATAAATTAGCCGCGAAGTTTTGAACGGAGCCGATAAGGATTGTAAGTCAGGAATCTGCCATCGTTTTCGCTCGTCTTCGAAAGGAGTGATTTTTCGATCGTGCACCGCGTACAAGAGAATGTACTTAAGTATCTTAAAAGGTTCCACTTCGAGAATTTTATCTCCGGAATCGTCCTCGAAAAATTTTCCATCTCGGCAAAATTTGGAATCTACAGCGATGTTGTGACGATAGAATTTGCAATGAAGTTCATGATAATCTTTGATAAAGATATAACATTCTATGCATTTTTCTCGTAGAATGTAAAAGTTAGTGAGATATTTTTAGGAAACTAATTGATTCCGTTTAACTCGAAATATATTTTTTACTAATAAGTTACATTTATATTTCCGAATTTGTAAAATTTATTAATTTTTGGAAATATTTTAGAAAAATCATGTATTTTTACATGAAGAAGATAAATGAAGAAGATAAATTTTCTTATTCCTTCCGTAAAAAATCTTAAAGAAGAAAACAGAAACATATATCGCAAAACCCATTTCTCGTTGAGATGTCACATTTGTCTAAAGTCCAATAATATGAGTTTCTAGTAGAAGCGAGCATACTTCGTCATTCTGTCCCACAAGTTCAGATTAGTGATTCACAATTGTAATTCACGAAGTTGCGTCGTCCGGAAAACCGCCACTACGCATTACGAGACCTGTTCTACATACGCCATAACAATATGTTACATACATTATATATATAGCTATATATATATAGTGTTCGTATTATTGTGGCAGCTTGTACCTTATGATGCAAGTACTGTCGAAACAATTGAGACTCTCAAATGACCAAAGCCAAAGCTGCACGTGCGATTATAATCTGCAGCTGTGGCTGTTCATCATATGTATATTATATAATTTATTCTAACAAATATGTAATTTTTACGCAACTGCAATGATTTTTAAAATATTAGAATCTATATATTTATTCTATATAATATAGCATGATTATAGTTCCAAAAATATTGAGTGAGAGCAGAGAATTAACCCTTTAACTGGCAGGAAAATAAGCATCAAACGGACCATAAAAGGTAAGATAAAAATTTTTATGAAACTTGGTACTAATGAATTTCTTGGGTCGCTGAATACGAATCTAGGATTAAAATTGTGTAATTTAAAATGGTGGACAGAAATGATTGAAGATGATGATTGATGATTGCAGACAGACTGACCTGACCGAGGAGTTGATCACTCGAATTTTGAGTATACACCAGATTTCAAGAGTGATTGACCTTTCGGACTTGTTATTCTTTAGAACACAGAAGTTTATTGCATTATTCCAAATTTAGGGGTCGCCATATTGGATCCGCCATTTTAAAATTTTGATTGCAAATTCGTATTTAGCGATTCCAAAAAAACCCCAAGAATCGAGTTTCATAGAAACGTACCAATTTACTGAGTTTTTCAAAATTTTGGTCGCCATATTGGATTTTGTAATTCTGATCCCAAATTCAAATTCCGCGATCCAAAAAACCCCTAAGCACCAAATTTCATGAAAATCTTGCTGATTGGAGAAAAATAAAACGATGTACGTCATATAGCGTCAATGCCTTCTTGGTATAAATCTTTTTTCTGCGTCATATGGCGTCAATGCCAGTCAACGGGTTAAGAACAAGTTGAAAAATTTAAATTATTATACATTAAGTAACTCTAAATCTAATGAATAACACTTATACATGAAGTTTCCCCAGGTAGCAAAAGTAGGAAGCGCAACCAATAGATGAATAATATTTTTAAATTTTTAGTGCACGGTAAAGTATACAAATACTCTACCTGTTTCTCTACTTCGTGTGTATACGACAAAGTTTCTTTAAAACTAAATTATATTAATGATAGTAAGGCTCTCAGATATAAAATCAAAGACAATTCAATAAAAGCCAAAGTTTCTTTAATTCTTCTACGATAAGTGTATCAATAATTTCCCTCTCAAAGTACACTACATGCATCCTACAGTATACGATTTTCAGAGTTTCATGTTTTTATTTCGATTAGGAATATATAAATCCGATAGCCGTATGTATATAATTTCTAACACTTGTAGAAAACAATACAGGTTGACTACATTTTTACTAATATAAGGTAACTAAGGTAATCGATAAACAGTATTCAGACCCAATTTAGATACTGTAGGAGCGAACAAACTTTCTCATCAAAGACCTTTTTTACTTTGTTACTGTTGATTACTACTTGCTAGCACTGAAGAACGTAGGGAAACCGATTGTAGCTTTCTCAATTGCTGGAATGTAGAATGCTTAAGTTGCATTCTTCTCTGTTACCTGGGTTCATGTATATAAGTTTAAGAGTTAGAATCTGAAATTGCGAAGTTCTATAATTTCAGGCATGTAAAATCTAATTACTTTAATAGCTAATATAGTTTAAGATTTGGATAGAAGATCTTATAATCTAAAAAAAATTAAAGTGCAAGAATTTAGAACTTAAGGTATTTAAGGGGTACTTAAGAAGGTAAGGTATTTTAAGGGTCATTAGAATTTAATGGAGCTAGAGTCCGAAAAAATTGAAATCCATTTAGATTGGAATTTCTAAGAGAGAATTTCTAAGAGAGAGAAGAGAGAGAGAGAGAGAGAGAGAGAGAGAGAGAGAGAGAGAGAGAGAGAGAGATTTAAAAAATTTATAAATCAAAGATGCTGAAATCGGTGTTATTTATATTATAAAAATTTTGCAATCCATGAAATAGTAATCTGAATGATTTTTCTAATAGTCCTAAGCAATTTTTAATTATATTTGCTTATTTATGCTTCTTATAAAACTTTTCAAAAATTATAAACTTTAGAAAGTACTATTTCTCTATGGCGGCGATATATTTATCATTACATATATATTAATTGAAATAAATAAAAAAGTCACAGCATTTTTAAATGAAAAGAAAATGATTACTTAAATCGCTATAAATCGAATGTAAACAGTCGTATTTCGTTCCTCGTTGCATCGCGGCGTCGTGGACACTAATGAGAGTCGAGTCTTGATCTTGGGCGATGTAATTACGGGAAAATTACAGGACCGGACGTCCGGTTTGCACGCGTGTAGCGTGTACTAAGTAAAGTGCATCGGGCAAACCGAATTACCATGGGGGCGATTGCGGTCGTTGTACCGAGCGATCTTCGGTTATATCCGCGGCTGGATATACACGGTCGACACTTCACTCCGACCGTGCGTTAGGGCCATTATTGTAACTGCCGGTTTACCGCTGTATACTCAATTAATTCCGGATAATCCTAATCACTAATTGCGCGCTCACGATTGAACGTCGCGCGCCGCTCGACGAGCGCCGCTTTCATTCTTGCCGATCTCCACCGGTCAATAGATCAGTGATCGTTTGGCTCCCATGCTTGGATTGGTTACTGTCGAAATTGTCGATTGGAGAGATAGATGTACTTGTTTTAACATTTTGATTAACTTGCGGCCGTTGTTGCTCACGCTGCTACTGACGTCGGGTCAAATTGGTTTCGCCAAACTTTACGAGAGAGCTGCTATGATATATATCTACATGAATAAAAAAGCCAAAAAATCGATTATGTCTAAAATAGTAATTTTTTTAAAAGCACAGTGAAATTTTTTTAGGAAATACATAACAAATCTTTTCTCTTTTAAAATTTCGATTATAATCGATTATAATTGAGCCTTATATGGTTTCAATTTTATACTAAAGTAGTGTCAGTTATTTATATTTATAATAATAAGCAAAACTGTGCAAATATATATTTGATTTACTCTTAGCTTTTAAATTGAAAATACATTTATTTGTCGATAGCAGGGCTATTCGCTAATCGGACGTTCGGATTATCTCAGGTCTGATTCCCGCGGAACGAAATTTAGTGCCGACTGTATATTGCAACTGTAACGCAGCCATTAATACATCGAGCATTACAATCGACATTTATTATGCTATACGCGAGGGTGGTGTATCATCGGGGAAACAATTACGAATGTTCGATTTCAATGCAGGATAATCGATGGATTGCTTTAGGCGTTAATGTATCATATCTTGGCAGTAAACTTCCAATTTCATTTATGA
Source organism: Aphaenogaster ashmeadi (assembly GCA_003063805.1). Lineage (NCBI taxonomy): Eukaryota > Metazoa > Arthropoda > Insecta > Hymenoptera > Formicidae > Aphaenogaster > Aphaenogaster ashmeadi. The sequence goes on from NJRQ01000153.1 coordinate 155,458, forward strand.
TACAAACAATTTACAATAATTACATTTCCTTTATTTTATATTATTTTTATATTTATTTGCCAAATATTATTTGCCATTGTAAAACTTGAAGTAACACATGATTGGAAAGAGGAAACAAGAATTAAATACAAGATTTGTATGTGTCTAAAAATGTGAATTATTTGTTTCCTTATCTTCAATTTCTTGGAGCTGATTTTGTATATGTATATATATAAAATAATACGAAAATTAATAGGGCATAAAGAGCCAAGCTAGATATTAGTGCTAATAATAACATAGAATAAAGTCAAATATTTATTCTATGTTATTATTAGCACTAATATATCTAGCTTGGCTCTTTATGCCCTATTAATTTTCGTTGATTTTAAATCTTGTTGAGCCCCTTATACATTATCTTTATTTAATATAAAATAATATTTCTGATATTATTTATTATTATCTCATATTGTTTTCTAAAATTGTTTATTTTATATCTAAATTAATGAAAATTGTGTAATATTTTTAGCTAGTAAAGATGAATGTATCTCACAAATTTGAAGAGAACAAAGAATTTTTATAAGAGTTTAAAGAAAAATGTTATCTCTCTGTAGCACAACATGCTTTCTGATATTGAAAATGCATGTTAATTTATTCAAGATATCGCTACCAAATACTGTTGTTAGACTGATGTTCTTATTTCTTATACTCACGCTCTTATCATTTCTATATCTTACATACTTTTATCGCGTATACTTTGCCCAACGATTCAACGAGCGTTTCGGACTAGATATCCAATCTCTTGCTGTCCGCCATGACCGTTCGAGGAAGAGATAGCCCTCCGTACAAGAAATTGAAGTATAGTCTCGTAAGTCTTGTACTCTCGAACGAGCCCGGAGTGCGGAAGCGGCTTTAAAACTCTCCGTGCGAGATCGTTTTAATCGATCTCGAACTAAGGCTTTATCATATCTAAGCCAGTTTCTCGACGACGTGTGTCTTCGTCGTCTGAACTTAAACGGGATTTTCTAAACCTCCCTCTATCTCTAGAATTTTTCCAATCTTCTCGTGGGATTAAACGTTCTCCCACGCAGAACATGATTCATCTCGCATCCTCGCGCGACGCATCTGGAACTGAGAGGCGGATTAAGACCGTTTGCACAGATAAATCCGAGAGATATCGAGCGGCAGCGAATAGGTTCGGCAAATAGGTAATTTAGATATGAAGAACATCGGCCGGCGGAACGGGTGGAAGAGAAAGGGAAGAAGGGTTACCGTGTTTGCACACCATTCGGCGTTCGATAAAAATAGAAATCCCGCAGTTTTCTGGGGGCAAACCGGCGAGTGACGGCTATGATTGGCCGCCCCGAAGCGGAATCCCCGCGGAACGCCCTTTAATTTCCGGGGACAATGCCGGGCGGAAGGATCGCGCGCCGTGCTGCTGTGACGAACGTCTCTAATAAAAGGATATTTATGTGCGTTGAAAGTTCGGACCGCCCGCGGCGTGACCGGGATGAAACTCGCGCGGCGCGTTCGCATCGTCTCGCGAGCGGGCGAGTTGATAAGAGCAAGCGAGCGAACGTGCGAACGAGTCTATTTAGTTTTTGAAACTCGTAACCGAGCGCTACCGGGAGGCATGACCTATATTTTTAGTCTCTGCGCAACGATTGTAGACACAAAGATCCGATGTGTGAAAATGGCGGAAATATAGATGACTTCTTCTACTGTCAGTAGTACCTAATAGATTATTACAATGCAGTAAGATTGAATACTTTTTGCGTTACAAACGATTATCCTGACAGGTGCACAACTTCATTATTTCATAATAGTCGAATTACAATTCTCTGAAGTTAAAACGTTTTAATTGCCTGCAGTTTTATGACATCAGATTAGTGACAACCAATTTAACATAATAAATTTCTGTAACATATTATAAATATTATCGTCTATTAAATGAGAAATATAATATTTAACTAATAATACATTATTATAATTGTATTATATATTATTTATATAATTGTATTACATATTATTTATATGTTGTTTGTCGAGATATTTGATTCATGAATATTAATTTTTATAATATCTGTTTTTATAAAAATTAACTTATATCTTTATAGAAATGTATTATATTAAACCTGCACCGCGAAATCGAAGTTTCACAAATTATTTAAGAATTAAAATGTTTTTAATATTTATTACGTTTTAGTTTAAATATTTTTGTAAATCATAAATAGTAATGCTTGTCATTATAGTTTAATTAATGCTATTTATTTCTGAATTAATCAAACATCATTACACTAAAAAATTTAAAGGTATTATTTACATTTGACGTACGCCTGTATTATATTTACTTTTTAAAATTTAATTTTATAAAATATCATATTAATTACAAACAGACGATACACATACAAACACATATAATGCGTATGATATGCGAGATTTTGATTATATACCTACGTAAAATATTAATACATAAAATACTAAAATTAAAGTCAATCTATTTTTCTTTATTTTTGCGAAATTCTTTTTGTCAAAACACTGCATCGAGCTAGATAGGCACGAGAATACATCGTTAGCCGGAAATTACACGGAAAAAACGATAAGGTTGCCACAACCACAATAATAGTAACATTTGGTACAGCCACGTCCTGTGGTTCACATTCACATTGATGTGAAGGCAATTATATGCATTTGATATAGCAAACATAGTGAATGTTGAAACAAACATAGTGAATGTTGAGACAAACATATATAGATGCACTACACAAAACAATGTAAATGTGACAACCACAGGACGTGGCTGTACCAAATGTTACTGTTATTGTGATTGTGGCAACCTTATTGTTTTTTCCGTGTACCGTCGACCTTTTTCCGAATGTTCGTTTCTCCGCCAAAGCGAGAGGGCTAATTGCCAAAATAAAATGCGTTTACTTCGTCGGCGCCGAGGTGGACGTTCACACAGACGCTTGGCGTCCCACCGACGCCAATGATGTACCGAGCGGATGTGAGAATGCCACTCGCTGATTTCCCGGAGGGCGGTCTTTCGCTCTATAATTAACCGTCGACAATTGCGCGTCACCCAAGAGACAAGAGAGAAAGCACGAAAGAAGTCAAGCACGTAGTGAGTGTTTCTAGATTAGAAGATTCGTGCGTCGAATAAACTTTGTCATATATTGAATGGTTAGTATCGTTGTATTGAGAATGTTCGTAAATGAGAAACGGACAATTACATTTGATTAAGTTTCAATATAACTGTTTTTACATTGAAAATATTTTTGATGGCAATTATATTGTAGCGCAAGGGATTATGCACTGATGCTCAATCAAATCAAATAAAATTTAACGAAATCCTACACGGTGCACAAATCACAGTTGGATACTTTAAGCCAATAAAAGAGTTTTGTGGTAGAAAGATAATAAAAAGTTATTATTTTCTAATAGGATTAATATCAAAACGTGCAACGACTTCCAATGTTATCTCTTGGCGAATCATACATATATAGTAATATTCTGTCTCACAATCAGGAAAGTTTATTCTCATTTAATAAACTTCCCTGACATCTCTTCACTTTCCACTGGGATGATTATTACCCAGTCGGCGAAGCTTTCCATATCATTTTCCGTATCAATATCTGGAAGCTTATTGCGCTGTCTTTCCTTTCAATAGTATTCTCATCTACAATTTTATTCGGCGATCGGGAATTTACTCGGTCTGCCCGGATGTATCTTCCGAATAGCTGGCAAAAAAAGGAGAAAAAAGAGAAACATGAAAACGAAACTGGTGAGAGGTCTTTCCAACGGAAAAGTTTTTCCGCCACTGCTCGTGCGGAAATTGGCGTTACCGTGACGCCGTGGCCAACTTCGTTCTTCCGCGTTCGCCGATGGATAGAAAAAGAAGAGACTGCAGCGAGGGGAACGAGATCGGGGAAACGACACCAAGTTTCATCATAACTGTACAGCGTTACATTTTTTACGCGTTTCGGTAAGAAAGAAGGCCGCGGCTGAATCTGGGGGATCGAACTTTTTAGGTTTACTCGCCTATAGCTATAAGAAAAAAAGTTTCATCAGCGCCGAAGAGGTTCCATCACGTCGTATTTTTGTATGTTTCGTATATGGCGATCCTCGCTGGAGGCGGTGACCTGAAGTGTGCATAGACCTGAGATCTCTTTTTTTACTTGCTTTCAATAAGTATAATTCTCTAGAAAAAAGATGTTATTAGAGTACAGTGACAGCCTTGATTAAAGAATAAATTCCACTTCCTTTAAAAACATATTCAACATAAGCTGCTTATGAAATCAAAAATCTAAATTACTCTAAAGTATGAAGATGTTCTGAAAATATTTATATAAAAATTTAAATAATTAAGCTTTCCCCTAATTATTAATGAAGAAGGACTCTTTCAGACAAAAAACAAAAAAAAAATAGGAGGAATGTTGAATAAAATTAATGGAATTTTAGTTTCAATCGAGAATTCCTTTTGCCAATAAGAAATTTGCGCTTAAGAGTTTGTACGAGGTAATGCAATCTCCAAATAATTTACCGTGCACGAAATAGCAGCAGCGTCGAGGCTCTCGCTTTCGTCATCTTTTATGCAGCGCGCTCGAGAAAGCACCTTTATCGCCAATATGAAACTCCCCGCTACCACTTCGCGTATATAAAAAAGCTTCTTTATCGAAGGATCGCTTAGGTCTGGCGAGGAGCTGTGGTATACCGAACCTCTCGATATGTTTATCCTTCTCGCTCGTCTGCTAACATTCTTCCACATATCCCAGCAGCTAACCTTTCGTGTCCCATATTTTTCTTTGCATGGTTCCCACGATTTTTGATTTTCTGACGCTCGATACGGAAGAATTACGTTGCCCGTTCTGGAGAGGAGTTATGGCTTTCCTCTTTGCCTTCTTGTACCTTTATCTTATTTATGCAACCACGGTTATACAGCTATGTATCGTTTTACTGTTTTCTTTGCGAGAACGGCCCTCTTTGTGAAAGCAAATTCTCCAACGAATATTAATCTGTTATAAGAAAAATGAATATTTTATCTCTTGTATTCTCTTAATTTATGTTACGTTAGAGAATTCCAATTTTAATGCATATAGATTTATATGTATATGAATCTTTATTTATTTTGTGTTTTACAAAAATTACAAACCAAGAATGTTATAAACATATTTATTTGTAACTTTATTAATAAGTACAATTAATAATTATTACCTCTTTTTGAAAAGCACACAAACTATTAATACGCAAAATTCTGAATTTCCTAAATCTTAATATGATTAGTGTGTATTTTGGAAAATTTTCTGATAGGATTCTATTTATGGAGTAATTGCATGGTATTTACTCGAGCAATTAATATTTACACACATTTTTATATTTACTTTCTGGGGTTTGATAAATTTAACAAGTAAATTTTGGGTATTTTTAAGGTTGCAATATAACGTTGCATTAATTTTATTAATTTATTAAAATAATATTTTTGAAACTTTTTGCGACTTCAAACAGTTTAAAAACTAGTATAAATAAAATTTGTGAAAACTTTGTGAATTTTCCTTCTATATGAAGATAAATAGATGTGCCTACTTTAAGATTTATTGTTAAGAATTTAATAATACATGTTCGCGACACAAGAATTTAATAACGAAGGTATTAATTTTTACCTATATAAAAAAGAACACTCTACTATCACTCGTATCAATTTCTTTCGCCTTCTCGAAGGGGATCATGAGAAGCGCATCAAACAAACTTGTTTTGCGAATGGTACGACGACATGAAAAGCGTTACAAAATGATTTATTATAACGCTTAGAACACAATGAGCCAAGTATGAAAAATATTGAACGTTTTATGAAATAATCGCCGCCGCCGGTCGGTGACGGTTGTAACACGGAACAATTAATCTCTTGTAATGGTTCCTGTTCTAATAGAGAGCACCTTTCACGTCAATATCACAAAATTACATGTTGCTTGGAACGACATGTAATCTCTTTCTTTCTCTCTTTTATTTTTCGGATTAATGATAATTCGAAAAAAAAACGAATATAATTATCCACGACTCAATCGCGATTTTTAGAAACGCACGTATCGCGACTAACCGGAATAATGAACTTCAATGATATCGAGTTGATCATAGCGAATAAAATTCTCTTTGATCACAGACATTTCCAGTGAAACTGTTTCAAATTCGTTTAGTTTCAGAAGAGTTCCGCGCTAAAAACGGCAACGGGCAGATACTTTTGCGAGCATCACGGTATGCATCCTCCTGTGCTTTTAGTTTGCATGTAGGCTATGTGTCGCGTGTGAAAAATAAAAGATTGATTCAGGCGAGAGGTGAGCGAGCTACGGACCCGTGTAGATCGGTCACCGGACCGTACCGTGAGATTTATCCCGATCCGATAATTTATACAGTGTAAAGGAAGCGTGGCCGAGGGCCGTGGAAAAATGCCAATTGTGATAATTCAAACGTTTCGGCTACGCGAGCGACAGGAAGGAAAAAAACACACATCCGCGAAAGAAAAAGTATGGGAGAGACAGGAGAGCAACTGTTTCATTCGTTAAAAGTGATGGTTCGTTTTTTTCAATTACACATTTTCGCAAATGTTAACACATTAACTATGTATTTTTTACAATTGATAATTTGATACTTATAAGAAGTTTGTTCTAATTAATTCAGTTAAATATGCGCGTGAATCACAATTAAATAAAGTAACAATTATTTTTGCATGAAAAGATGTGATAAATTATACATCTATTGAGCATAATCAAGGCAAAAATTGTAAATAATCAGCAAAAAGATATTAACTGAGAGAGATGAAATTTCTTTCTCTTTCTTTCTTTCACACACAAACGCGCGCGCGCGCACAAAGTGTAACATACAGTTGATTATAATCAACGATATCAATAATAACGTTGATTTTCTTATTTGATGGACCCTGGAAAACAAAATTGTAATTTGGGCGAGTTGTGATAATATGCTCCGGAGAGCGAACACGCTTGAAGAGAACCGCAGAGTTGAGCCGTGTAAAGTGGATAAGAGTAATGGCATTGAGATTCAAATTAATGCTACGCTTAATGACGCTTATAGGATTTCACAGCCGTGAAAAGGGCGAAAACGCGAAAGGAAAGGTCCTGTAATGAATCGTAGGAAGGAGTATTGGAAGGAACGAAGAAGACGCCGATGGACGACGTTCACGGTATTCGATCCCATCAATTCTACGTCGTGTTGTCAAGCTCTTTTAAATATTTTTACAGACACTGACCCGATACTCATGCAATTTTATCTGTGGTATATCATCGGCGTTGGGAACGTCGTCGCGTCGATAGGAAAGTTTGATCGGTTGAATTGTTATGAGAAATGTCAGCGTTCGCACAATTTTTACATACATTAGATGATTCACGATATACAAAGTTTGGCAAAAGTGAGTCCTGGGCCAAAATTGCTGCAATTCTGTCGAATCCTAGTTCTGAATAATACATTTATGGAAAGCGGATGTGAATATTAATAGCATATTTACGTGGCCTATGATAACGACTTGGCAATGATTAGTTTTCTGTGAATATCCTGTCTTAAATTTTAAAGGTTAATTCTAAAAGACGAAAATACCTATATATTTTTATCAAAGATTATATAAAATAGTATTAATAAAATCAATTGAGACGATGAAAGATTTTATGTAAGAAGAGTGATAAAAAAGGATTACTTATTTACAAGAAAAATGGTATAAGTCCAAAATACTTTTTATACACAAATTTATTTTCAATATTATAAATACTCTCATACATATGTAAATGCCATTTTCATCTTATAATTATCTAGCATGCAATATAACATTTTTGAACGCATTATATAATATAAATTTTTTAACAAAATATATGTATACCTATATATAATATAATTCTTTTCATGTCAAGTATTCTGTCGCGTTGCATATTTTCAATTATACAATTATAATTTTACAATTGTAATTATAATTATAAAATATAAAATTTGTTGTTATTTATCACAAAAATTTGTCACAATATCTCGGAAGTTTTATAGTTTTTATTATAAATATATATATATACATACACTAGTCAACAAAATTATCGCAACACGTAAATTCATATCA
>NJRQ01000153.1:165860-202890 GCA_003063805.1 Aphaenogaster ashmeadi
AAAAATTATTGAATTACTCGTCAATTTAATATGTGAATTAATTATTCCGGCTTCATGTAAGGACTGTGTTTCAAGACCGACGAATATGCGGCGCGCAGTTCACATGAGTAGGAATATTCACAGAAATAATTATTATTAGGCACCAAGAACCGCCGCGACCGTAAATGACATTTTCTCTTACTTATATCAATTAACTTCCTCGACAAATTGCACCTTAAAGTATAAGACTTTACCATTGAGAATGCAAAAAAAATTTTTTTTAAATACGACAATTTTTCGCGGAGTTATGCTTATTTGAAATTTACGAAATTTTGATATAAATTTACGTGTTGCGATAATTTTGTTGCCTAGTGTAGTTGAAAACAATTCTACCTATACGATATATCTTCCGTTGAAAAAGACACATTCGGAAGGAAAACAGTTTCATTACCTAGCAAGAAAAGATTGCAGCATCTTCACGGAATGATAGCTGCACAAAGAAAGGAATTTAATGAAATGCCGCTGTTCTCTCTCTCGTTGCGGCTCTCGCTCCGTATACTTATCCCCGTGTAAAGTTCGTGGTCGGAGAAAAATGTATGCCGTTTCTCTGAAACGACGAACGCAGAGGAGAGGAGGAAGGGAAAATTGTGGGAAAATGTAAGGTTCTCGTTTGGCGCAATTTTCGACGCTACCGACGCACTAGTGAGGAGCACCTCAATTCTTTTCGCAGAAATGACAGTAAAGAAGCTGTCTCGACGAGATGTTGCGAGACTAGAGTCGCAATATAGCATGACATGTTGCATTTCTACAAGTATATATAACACCGACATTCAGTGCTGAAATAAGTATTTACGCAGGGAGTAGGTACGTAATCACTCGTGTTTCGCTATTTTCTCTCTCTTACATGAACCGGATTAACGGATAAATTCAAAGTTTAAAGCTTTGAGTGACATAAGTCCATACTCGGAGTACATATTTAACACATCTTGTTACATACTCTGAAGTCCTTGATGCATTGAATTGATAAATACTTTAGTATTAGATTATAATAAGGTTTGAATAAACGTGAAAAAATAAAAAATAAAATGCGAAACTAAATATTTGCAAGACTCTAACTTTTTATACTAGAAGGGATACGGACGTTCTGTAAACGAGAAAATTATTCTATAGCTAACGATAACTAATACTTTAGTAATAATATAATTAATGTGATAGGATTAAGAGAGAGTGGAATAATTTTGCATTTAATGTTAATCCTAAGTTCTAGTTCTGGTTCGCTAAATATCTACCCGACTGCGATTTAATTTACACTATTTCGCGAAGCTTTTAAATTCCTGGGGTCGATGGTTTTCGCTGAATCAGTGATCAAGCCATTGCTGGCTTGTATTTAACTATTACTTTCGTGGTAACGAACCGAAATGCTACTGTTAAACCCAAGCGAGTCGTACTCTCAGTGCTTTCGCCGCTCTATGAACGACTTCGCAGTTGCACCCAGTTCGATGCTCGGCCGGAGATACGGAAAATTTCAATTTAATTTTACGTTGTTTGTGCCTGAAATGGTTACTACCGACGATTTCGAGGAGCAAATGGTTTTACGATAATTATTCAATACGTCGATTACGAAAAATAAAGATAAAAGGTGTTAAGTCATTAAATATTACTTATTAATATAGAAACAATTTTGCGATTAGTAAACAGTATCAAATTATTATTATCCATATTTCTTCTATTAAATTATTATCCACAACTGTTGAATTATCAAAATTGTTTTTACTATTTTATGTATTATACAGGGTGTTTCCTAAGTAAGTACACAAACTTGAAGGGGATATTCCTTGGCTTATTTTAAGAAGAAAAGGTCCTATATAAATATGTGTCCTAAACTGCTTCGTTTTCAAAATATGGTGTGTCAAAGTTGTGCAAAAAAAAATGAAAATTTCGAAAATCTGAAAAACGTTTAAAGATATTTTATTCAAAATTGGTATGCGTATATGTGGTATTAAGAATTATTTTCCAGTACCGATCAAACATTTTTAGATTCAAAAGTGAGGCTATTTAGGTACAATTTTTAATTTCAATTTTTTACCTTAACTCAAACGTGGTTTATTGTTTCAAAAAAACACAAGAGGCAGTTTTTATAGAGTTTTAATTCGGAATTTAAAAAATTGTTTAACTTGGAAAAAACAGTGGCGTATCATTTTTTAATTAAAAAAGTTTAATATGATTACCCATACCCACGCCCCTGATGGATCTAAAAATGTTTTATTGGTACTGGAAAATAATTCTTAATATCACATATACGCATGAATAAAATAACTTTAAATGCTTTCCAGATTTTGAAATTTTTTTTTTGCACAACTTTGACTCTTCGTTTTGAAAACGAAGCAGTTTAGGACACATGTTTATAGGATCTTTTCTTCTTAAAATAAGCCAAGGAATATCCCCTTCAAGTTTGTATACTTATTTAGGAAACACCCTGTATGCTGTGCGTGTATGTGAGTTTATATAAATGTTCTTTTTTTATTAATAAAAAAGTTGTAGACAAAAACGAAATCTAAATATATTTAGATACTTCTCTACTGTTTAATAATACAATTATATAAATAGATTATATTAAAATTACTGTTTGCTATGATTTTGTTCTTTGATAATTTTATAGCTTCAAATCGGAAAGTATTAAATAGTATTATAGAACACAAGTGGCATTTTCTGAATAATTTGAGACTGTTTCATATCTTTTGCAAAGTCAATCAAACAAGTAAAAATCTAATGTGTATTAAAAATCTAATGTACAGATATTATTCTGAGATTTTGCGCACCATGCATAGAAATTTTAATAGGAACCAGAAATACGTTGGTGATGCAATCGTTTCGCTTTATTAACGCCTATTCAGCGCGTATAATTTTGCGATTTGCACCGCACGAAAGGTGTGCGGCGGTAATTATCGCGTGCCGCACGCGATCGTGTGTACCCTACATGTCGCGATACTATCGCTTAAGTGGTACACCCAGAGTGTTTCTCACATGTGACATAATTGATATACTGAATATTGAAATGGCCGCAACAATCACGGAGGATCGTATTTCGTCATATTAATTAGATCATCTTTAACCCTCTTATACCCATTAATTCTAGAGCGCGTTAATCCATCCTTTCTCTCTCTCTCTCTCTCTCTCTCTCTCTCTCTCTCTTGTTCCCTCCCTCCCCCTCCCCCTCTCTTTCCCTCCCTAACTGATTTTTCGATAAGTTGATACTTTCTTAGTATAAAAGTAATTTCTTTCTGTTTATCTTTATGAAACTTAATTTTAATCTAACAAAATATCTATGTAATTAAATTTCAAAATTGTCAAATTATTGCAAATGTAATATTAGCTTTAAATTAAATTTGAGGAATACCTGTATATGTTATACAATAATAAATTAAAATCTTTTAATTCCAATATTAGAGGAAAAGTATTATAACCCCCTGTAGGTATAATGGCCCCCCTCAATATCTCCATTATTAGATGGCGAATTTTAGTGATCACTTATGGAGTCATTTGTTTAGTAGCCCGCCATTACGCAGTGGCACTAATATGCTAATATGCTAATGGTAGGCACTTGTTATAATACATTTTTACTTTCGAGCATTTCGAAATTTTTTTAAGGTACATTTTAGCATTTAATTATTTATACTTCCTCATTTTTCTTAAACTTGGGTGTATTATCACACAAATATATGTACACTTGAATATTTTATTCGTTAGTTAACATTTTATTTGACTACACACATTTCGAGTTATGCAAAGTTAAACAATGGTATGGCATTTTGCTAATATGGCCCCCTAAGTGTGCTAGCCTAATAGGGTCTCTTTTTCGATGTAAGAAAGCATAATTCAAATATAATTCAAATTAAATTTAAAAGCCTATTCGTTTTGCAGAAACTGTCCCGACAATTTATATCTACCTTCTGATAAGTCAGAATCTACATTAAAAATTCACGGCTATATTCATAGTGGTCCCTTCTAAAAGTTTATTTTGAATACATATATAATTTTGTAATAAAACACTGTATTTTTTTAAACAAAACCAATTTTTTAAATCAATTTTTATGGGGGAAGGCACATTACCACCTCTGTTACTCTTCGACCCATTATGCAGTGTCGCCACATTTTTATAAATAACGTCCTAAGCAATAAATATTTTATAACTTTGAGTTTAGAATCGATTAAACAACACTTTTACGAATGTAAACGTTAAATTGTCAATTTAAAATATTAAACCACAGAAGAGATTTGTTTCGACACACACACAACTGGCCAATTTAATTTAAATTAATATATCACGATTCGCGACGTTTTTCGACCATGGGTTTTGGTCCTTCTAAAGTGAATGAAATTAATGTAATGTAAAGAATTTGTTGCAAAAAATATTACCACATGCCTCGGTGGTCAAACTGGCTACGACGCCCGCACGGATTGTAGGGAGGTTCAAATCCTGGCTGAGGTAATATTTTTCGCAACAATTCTTTACATTAAATTAATTTCACTTTAGAAGGACCAAAACCCATGGTCGAAAAACGTCGCGAATCGCAATATATTAATTTAAATTAAATTGGCCAGTTGTGTCAAAACAAATCTCTTCTGTAGTTTAATATTCACTGGCGAAGAATATTCTATCTCGCGAATAACCTCTATAAATGTTCATGTACATTCGATGACACTCTTTTATCTCTCTCTTATCTTCTGACATCGATTCGACTTGGCACGTTATTTTATATCTTATTTTCTGACTTTTATTAAGACTCCGATATGACTACAAATTTTTATTGTAATTTTTTGGATTGTGCTTGCGCTCTTTGGCTTGTTGGGTGAGTTATCCTTTCTAGTTCTTTACAGGGGAATCCACGTATTCCCGTTTTAATTAAATCATTACTTTTTGAAATTTAGGCTTCAATCATTGAATTTCAATGTACACTTGTCCATCCAACCATGTGTCAATGTTGGAATTAACAGGGGAATGTTGGCTCGCCCGGTGATCCTGTGAGCGTGAGATACATCTTTTCAAGCTTTGTTTAATGCTGAAGATGGCTCAATATGCAGCCGAAACGTACGCGATTTAATAATATATTTATTTATTTAAAGAATGAACTAATTGTTTCATTCTTTGCGCACCAATTACAGCGCTGTTACTCTCATTTGCCCATTTTTATACCATTATTTTAATTTTGAGAGTCTATATATATTTTAATATTCTATCTCTTGTTTGTTAAAATATTAATTATTAACAAAATTATTGTACAAAATGTAAATAAGGGGGGGGGCATAATACCACCTTCTCCTCTAATATAATGAAAGTTATAATATAATTTATAATGTATATTTTGTGTGGATGCATAGAATAAAGAAAAGAAAATTTTAATTAGCCAACTAATCTTCTAACATTTATATACGTATTTTACAAATAGACGCATAGCCGTAACTTTAAGTACATTTTAGGGTTGCATCATTAATTCTAAAACTTTATGACTAAAATAATTTTTTATTGCAATTAAAGTAATATCTGCCATTATACTAATTTATGCAAAACATAAATAGACGCACACGATAAGAAATATAATTAATGTGTCACAAAAACGATAGCAAATGGTAGTAATAACGCAAGCACAAAATATATGATTTCGATATATATTTAAAAATTATGGATATCAATACTACTATTATTAGAAATTATGGCAGCCATTTTCGACCATTGCATGTTATGTGTATAATAAATTATTTCAATAACATTTATTTATTACTTAGAAACGAAATTGTAGCAGCTGACGCTGCTGTTGTTCGAATCCGATTGCATTGGAATTATAATTATGTGCACGCGAATTAAGGATGATTTGTAACATCTGACGATCAATTGTGTATAATATATGTAGTATTAATGATAACTTTATGCAATTCAAAGCTCATTAATTTATTTATTATGTTGATTGTATAACATCATTTGATACTTTCTCTGTTATTCTAGTTTGTATTATCATACAGAAAATACACTGCCGGCCAAAAGTTTGAAACCATTAATTGAAAATGTCTACTATATGAAATAAAATCAAACTTATGCATTATATAATTGAACATATTTTTATTATTTTACTTATTGTTTTATAATGAAATTTTAAAATGTTAAAATTTTAAAAATAATGAAATGTTTAAAAATTTTGCAAAAATATTTTTTATAAGATAAGAAGCACCAAAGAATATTAGACACTTTTTTCGTCAAAGTAGCCACTTTTACATTTAATCACTTTTTTTTTACTAATCTAGATAATCTGGCTAGAAGATTATTATAAGTTAAGTTAATAATACGTAAATACAGACCGATATATAAATAACACAAATATGTAGATATACAGTCTGTTTGATAAGAGCGTGTCCGGCACATAACTCGAAAACTATTTATTGTAATGAATTGGAAGAAAATACACACATACTACTTGATTAGAACTATGATGTTTTATTATTAATAATTTGTCCAGTCACCTCCATTATCAATAATTGCCTGATATCTCCATACTTTCTACTAATTTTGTGGCATATTCTTGAGATAAAGATCTCTAGATCAATTCAATTTGTCGAAATAACTGCTTGACCTTCCAAATCTTTCAACGAAGCTTAAGCTTCATGAATGCCCAAACGTTTTCGATTGGATTTGCATCCAGTGACTGTGACGGCCAATCCAGTACGTCAACGTCATTTTCTTGTTTCCATATGGTAAAAAAACGACTCCGATTTTTTGGGTTATTGTCCTCCATTATTGATAATGGAGGCGACTGGACAAATTATTAATAATAAAGCACAGTTCTAATCAAGTAATATTTGTGTATTTTTTCCAATTCATTACAATAAATAGTGGTAAATATGCATAAAAGGTTATATAACACATATAGATTATAATACTGATTGTGAATGAATACTGAAGTTTCTGAGTTGAGAGAATACGCTACTGTTCCCCTTCTCCTTAAACAAAATTCGACCAATAGAATAATAGTAGAAAGAGAGATCCGTGCCCCAACATATGCTTCTCTCTTTCTAGGTCCGTCAAGACGAAAGATCAAAGAAATTTTGCCGCATGCTCCATCCAGTACTATATATCGATGGGTCAACCTAACCCCTTGAAACAGACGTTTTATTTACGAAACTTTTTTTGTTATCTTCTAAACCAATGCCGTCCTCCACTTTTTTCTTGCGTAGAATTATTTAGGAAGACCTCCCTAACAACATACTAAAGTAGCGTTAAAATCGGTGATGTGTAACCTTTTAGGCACATTTACCTTAATTTATTATTTATAACTTAAATTCATTACATTTGTAGAAGCAAAGGCTTTATAATACCATTTTTATGAAATTAACAATGCTATGTTAATTACAACTGTGTTAAATATAATGCCTATTTACTTTTAAATTAAGAAAAAATATTGAGTAAAGCATGAATCGGATTTTTAAATAGGGTTTCACTGGAATATTCTTAAATTTTGTACTTGGTCTCGAACTTTTTTGGTCGGTAATATATAAGCTCTTTTATATAATAGTAACATGTTATACATGCCGTTTTATTTTTATTTTTTAGCGAGAATTTGGTAAAATATTATTTTTTAAATATTTTTTATTTAATATCAAACATTATTTATTAGAAAAAAATTATTAAATTGTGAGAGTATATTGAAATTTATATAAAAGCGGTATAAGAGAGTAATTTGATTTCTGAATAATCTGATTTTGTACTAATGAAAGGTATAGTAGTAAATATATGCTTTTTTCTGTTGAATCGTGGATATTTCAAAATTTTATGAACACGTAATACATCTCAAGTGTGTAATCCTCCAAGTGTCGAGTGCGCGTCTTGTTGGCAGGTGAAAATTTAGTTTTTTCGCGATGTTTTCGCAAACAACGGAAATGGAATTTTACACAGCAAAAACGATATCTTTTTACAAGTCAATAGTTCTTAACACGTTGTAGAAATCGTTCAACGAATATTATCATTCAAATTTATATACGTCCAACGAAATTTCTTAAGACTTGAGGCTTGACAAAAGATGAAATTTTAAAAAATGATAATGAAATGGAAAATGGAGAAGCGAGTCCTCTTCCAACTTTGTAAATTTTTTGCGGTTTGTTTGTCCATCTTGTATTTTACAAGAATTGTCGATTGTTTCTGCGATCGATTCCATATATTCCGTTGAATAGAGAGACATGACATAGTGTTACTGCTAACGGTTCCGAAAAACGTCGAAAAACAGGCACCTGGTTGAATGAAGCTAGAAAAATGCTCGTCAAAACTGAAATTTCTGCAGTAGTTTTTTCAGGCGTGAACCGTGGAACGTCATAAAATATTTCGACCCCGGATTGCACGATTCACCTATACTACCGAACATAGCTGAAATTTTCAGTTCTTCTGCTCGACAAATAGCATTTTAACGCTTCATATTTTGCGAGCTATTGTAACAGCAAGTTAATAGCTTGTGGAAAGTCGCATAGATTGCATATTCAAGCGTATACGAGATATCGAAGTTGTGACAAATTGGATAACGCATACCGATGAATACACGTCTTCTTATTTCATAGTAAAAGCTTTTAAATAGTTGATTATACTAATGCAAGTTTGATATTCTTGATCATGCACATATGCCTTTATAAAAGTATTGTCGAGAAATCTCTTTACTATTGATATAGCAAATATAATATCTCTTGTTATAATATTATACTCTTTAATTTATGAAGATCTATAGAAAATTATATTACTTCAGGGTGACAAAATAACTTATGATTCGATATTTTATAAGCGAAATGATTTTTTTATACAAATCGCACATACATAAAGTATTTATTTCCGATTGAAATATTAATAATAATACGATATTTAAAAAAGAATATGGATTTACCGATTTTGTGCACAAACTTCTTTTTTATCATATAAACTGGTTGATAAATTGATTGTTGTATATATAAAATTGATCAAATTTATTCGTTTTTACTACTTTGTGATTTGCCATTTTTTGCGCGTAAGTACATAGATGTTGCATTGCTGGTTCGTTGGCGTGGAAGATGCAGCAATTAAGAGTGGTCAGGTCGCAAAAAGGGAGATCAGGTAGCGCGCTAAATTAAGCGCTTAATTCCGTTTCTTCGAGTCCTTCACCGCGGTGGTAGCGCGAATAAAAACGTCGACACAGAAAGCGCGTGCATGTGGGCAGCATCCTTCTCTCTTCCTTTTCTCTTTTCGCTCAAGACCAACCTTCGCCATTAAGAACGGTTGCGGCGCAGGTACGGGAATGCAGATGAGGCACACCGCGAAAAAAAGGATAAAATAAAAATGTAGCAACGAGAAGAAGAGAAAGAGAGAAAGAGAAAGAGAGAGGAATTGAAGTCGCGCACATGAGGTGTTTTTTTAAAAATGTTTTTTCTCAGAGACATTACTAAAGGAAGAATATGCATGTTATACGCAACTTCATTCCTCACTTTGTAGTTGGCGGTAGAGTCAGCTGAAAGCTGACTCTAGTAGATATC
Organism: Aphaenogaster ashmeadi; assembly: GCA_003063805.1. Classification (NCBI taxonomy): domain Eukaryota; kingdom Metazoa; phylum Arthropoda; class Insecta; order Hymenoptera; family Formicidae; genus Aphaenogaster; species Aphaenogaster ashmeadi. The sequence goes on from NJRQ01000153.1 coordinate 175,374, forward strand.
TACTAGGATGTAATAATGCATCTAATGGATGATACCGCAGTTTTTTGTCTTTTTACTCGATTTTATTTTTATTTGTCAAAAATACATATAAATAACGGGAACTTCCTCTTTAAGTTATTTTAATTTAAATTAATTTCAAGAGAATTTCAATTTATGGATATTAATTATTAAAGTTTTTAATATTAAAAAATTTATCGATTTGCATACGTGCGTGCGTGTTGTGTGTGTGTGTGTGTGTTTTGAATGTCAGAAACTGTAAGTAGAAGTCTGTAATTATTGGAAATTCAAATTTATGGGATCGAATTACGACAAGGAATACCACGTCATACAATCACAGAGCGTTAAAATTATAACTATAAAAATTCATGTGAGAATCTCGATATCGCTGCTTATGATGTACCACTTACTACGATCGCGCGACATCAGTTTCACGAGGTTCGAGAAAACAACTGTTGCGACGATATTTTTCTCTATACGGTATCACGAACTTAAAAGCTATACGATTGGGGCCAACTGCGAACAAACCTTTTATGTTTTATAAATACACACTGTGCCATAGTACGTGAGCGAGGAATTTATTGCCTTCAGAAGAGGCTCCATAAACTGCGTTAAGCGCGCGTGTCGACGTCGACAATAAAGAAAAGTATCGTTTCTGGAGTCCGACATATATGATCCTTCATCAGATAAATTTTATCTCTCATCAAATATATCTAATCAGTGCAGCACGCTATCTTTTACGGTGAGACTTGAAAGTTTACTCTGAAAGTATATTTGTGTTTTATGTGCCCCCCCCCCCCAAAAAGTCAATGTGTTTCCAAATGACGTATTCAAAGTTAGCTGTATATATTGATTCTTAACATATAAATGATCGTAAAAAGTTTCAGTATTTACGATAATGATTATTTAAAGACTTGACGTATAAATATTTGTAAGAGAGCTAATAAATATATGTAAAAATTGTTTTTAAAAAATTAAATTTGATGAAGAAATTACGAAATAGCCAATTATAAAAAAGAGAAAATATTTTATCTTTAAATCTTTAAATTCATAATCGTGAAAATAAGATAAAATTAACTTTGAAGTAATATAATTTTTAAAATGGACAAATTTTTCATTTTCAGTAATATGTACGTTTAAATTCTTCTGCAATATCAATTTGCAACGAAATGATAACGCAGATCTTAACTTGCGTGATGAAATGTTAGTTACGTAGTGAATATAGGGCTAATGTAGAATAGTGAGTACAGCAATATTCAACTGTTGTTCTTTCACTGATGAAATCGCCAACCTGCGCTCCGCAAAAGCTGTTTTTTGTTTCCATAAAAACATGAAAATTGTCAGGTAGTAGTGTTTTCGCTCAATCGACCGCTGTTAGTTGGAAAATCGAAAATTTGAGAAATTGAGCAAGCTGAAAGAGAAGTAACTGTTGTTACATAATGGAATATTTAATGGACCAATTGTAAACGTATATCTATATTGAATGTTAAAATAAGTGCCATAGAAACTGATGAAAGTATTTATCTCTATTTGTTTATATATGTATCCAAGTGCATAAATTATATCTTTTTCACATTGTGTGTAAACTTTGAAAGACAATTATTAGAACTTTTGAATGTATTTTTTATATTTTGCCAAACGAATTTTTATATTTTCCCAATGTATGTTTCCTCGCTTTGATTATATTGTATTCCACACTGCGGAATGTGTGAAATCCTCGATTGGACTTTTTTCAAAGGAAATAGATTAGAAACTGAAAGCGTAATCGGAAACGATTTAAGGGGTGTAGTTCCGAAAAGATCCACCCTCCGATTTTCATGAAATTCAGTGAAATGGTCTCAAATACTTCCAAATGAATATATGTAAAAGGTTTTTTGGCGCAATTGGTGGAGGAAAGGTTCCGCCTATCATAGAACTAGTGTCTATTATAGAAATAGAAAGAGCGGCAGTGTGGTCTAGTGGTAAAGCGCCAGACTCGTAATCTGTAATACCAGGTTCGAGTCCACTAGATCAGGTAAACATGGATATTATTATTTTCCGACACTGCGCTCCCTGCCGGGAAGAGGATTCCCGGTAGGTAAAACTGGGCTCCGTCTTTCAGAAGAGACGTTAAGATGTTGGTCCAAACGGGCAAAGAGTTAGGAGTGGTAGGAAAAGATAAAAAGGGAGAAAATGCAAACCCCATTGGGAACGCAGTATAATTCCATTTATCCATTTATTATAGAAATAGAAAGCATAACCCCCCGAACAGTGCGAATATCAGTACCGGTCGTAATCAAGATACGAGTAACGAGAAGAACAAGGGATTCTACACGTGAATGATACGTCTTACCTTGCGTACGGCGTCTTGCTAATCTTTCAGTATCCATTATGTTTAGTATATTGTAGACTCATCTATTTAGTAAGGCGAAGATTTAATACATATATTCATTTCCCGATAATTTTTTTTTTCATTTCATTTCTTGTCAGTTAATTTTCAATTGCGCCAAAAAACCTTTTAAATATGTTCGTTTGGGAGTATTTGGAACCATTTTACTGAATTTCATGAAAATCGGAGGGTGGACCTTTTCGGAACTACGTCCCGAAGATCTTTTATATTACATAAACTGAAAAAAATTGTAATAATATATAATTAATTCAACGAATCTATCAGAAAGACAACAGAATTATTTACATTTATTTTCATTGAGCCTAATAATCATTAAAAATCGGGGAAAAAAAATGAATGATTCAAATATAAAATTTCAAATTGCATTTGTTATAGAAATTTATACGTTTTTCTTTGTGGTCATAAACTTTACTTTGTTCGAGACTCGATAATGTAATGTTCCCTGCGAAAGGCAACCGGAGAAAGTAATTTCGTTTTCATCACTGTCGTTAAATCAATATTGCTGATGATTAAAACGTAAATTGCGCGACGCGATATTATGCTGTCGCTTTACGACGCTGCTGGATTTGCGCGACCAAATCAAGGAAGACGTTACTTTTACTTCTGCCGAATGGGCGTTGCGCTGTAACTCTTCGTCGTCGAGCCAGTGGTAGAGCTTGCGTGTATAGCCGGACGTTACTGGAACAACAGTTACCTTGGAGGTGCCTTCTCGGCCGTTTCAGTTGTTAAACTCTCCTCCAGCAACTTTCGCCAGCGCATTTGCACGAGCGCGCGTGTATACGACCTTACATACACACGTACTGGCGCGTCTCGCCCTATGTAACGTCGCGGAACTTTGGTCTCTCTACGGTGATGAAAGTCGGTGGCTAGGAAACACGCGCACGATATACAATGTGCGGCGATAATAACATTACGAGTTACTACCTACGAGACCATGAAAGATTAGAGTGTTGGACGTAAAGTTGCGATCCACTTCAAAGTGCGCGTGTATTCCACAGTTTTGATGAAAAACGCGAGAATGTGATGCAGCGCAATGTGGGATATTGTTGAATGACGAAGTATATTATTGCAATGGAGTTATATAATTTCTGACGAAATAAAGTTCTAAAGTAAATAAGTCTTTATTGTGCATTATGACGTTTTATAACCGTAAGAGATCTTTTTATTTTTTCTACGTAGCAAATGCATTGTATTTAATTATAATCAAGTTATAATTTAATATTTTTATATTATATTGGCTATCACTGACATATTAAATGTTTTTATTAAATGTTTTTTAAATTAAGATATAAATTAGGTACCGAGTATTTGATAGCAATCTTTATTATTTTTTAATTATTTATTTTAGAAAAATTCGAAACTCGGTAAGTGTATAGATGCGTGCATCCCATTCGGTTATCCGAGACAACTTCGGTAATGACATTTGTCGCTATCCTTGCACCACGGAATTAGCGAAGTTCGCCACTGGACTTTTTCCAAAGAAAATACCAGGTCACGGACCGAAAGGGTAACCGGAAACGAGTTTAAGTTAACTATTTAAACGACGAGCAAGGAAGGAAAACTCATTACTTCGGGTTAATAAATTATTAGCGAATCACTAATCCAATCGCCATTTGGACGTCGGAAAATTCTATGCACATAATAGCTATTTATTTTGAACGTAGTTAATCTAATAGCAATTTATACCGTTAAGTTAAATGACAATAAGAATAATAGTGTATATGTATGATACAGATTAATATAATCTTTGCATATTTTAAAATATTTTGCATACAAATTATTCGCATATTTTGATGAAATTTGTATAATTTTATTTATACTGTACGCAGAGTAATAATATAATTTTTTTTATAACCATTTAGTTTATTTAATAAAGTTTAATGATTAAGACTGTATATTATACGTATATTATAAAGACACTATAGACTTGTATATTATATTTTATAAAGAAGAATTATTGTGTTTTTTAGAGACTTTTCTAAACTTTTCTATATTTTTTACCTTTTAAAGAGAATAGAATAATTAACTGTTAAATTATTGTTGCTATTGCATTGGAACATCGTTCTAGCAGAAATTTGTGGAGAAATAAACTTATTTTATACAAAATATCCACGATGGAACCTCTGCAGACCTTGCAGCTGCAGAAAGGGATGAAAAAAACTAGGTCGTAACCAACATAGGTTGGTCAAAGTTAATTTTCCGTCGCGCAAAAGTCCTTTTCGGCGTAGCGCGGCGGTCATCTTTTTCTCTATTATATCGCGTATATAGTGCAACCATGTACACGTGTAGCACACGCGGTTAACCAGGATAACTTCGATAACGACATTGGTCACCGGCCATCTTGTCCGTTAGAATTAGCAAAGTTCGTCCGAGACAAAATTTTTCGTTTTTTTGATTGTGCTGAATTGATGCAATTATTCGGTCAGGCAAATTTCGATCGAACGAAAAAGAACTACGCGTGATTAGGTAATCAATAAAGACATACAAGTAGACGGGGTAAGCTCTGAGGAATTCTGTCTGACGCATAGTCGTTGCGAAACCTGCGAGACCTGTTCGTAAACGAAGTTGTATCTTCGTGGTATGCCCGACAGCTCGTACCGAGTGACGTCGCTTGGGAACCATTTCGCCGTGGATGTGCGAGGACTAGAAACAGAAGCGTGACGATTAGGATTCGCTCAGCTTATCGGCCACGTGCAACATTTAGAATAAATCAGACTATGCTTTAGGATTGACTGTTATTCAGAAATTAAAACTTTTACTATTAAATATCGTAACAGAACGAGTTAAGATATTCTCTCAGTATTTGTTCTTATTAATTAAATGTTTAAAGTACTCTTTATATGTGCTATATTCCTCTATATATGTTATATTCCTAATAATATTTCAAATATTCAATGTAACATATATTTTTTCATTTATTGTTTAAGTGTTTATAATAAGAGGTGACCGAGTCCGGAAATTGTCTCCCCTTTTAGCTATGTAACTACTTGCAGTAGTATAAGCATATGTATACATTCAGAGGAAATTGAAACACGAAATGGCAAAATTTAACTTTTGCATAATTTACGTTAATAGAAATAAGAATCTATATATTGCATATTATATTATAAATAGATACATGTCTATTCGTAACATCTAATATAACATCAATTGGACTTATACAAAATAGTTAAATCTTCAACAATATTTCAAAAAGATTTCAGAAAAATTTACTTATTTTAAGTATGATACTTATTAAGAATTACTATTTTTCTTAGGTATTATAGATTTTGTATAAAGTTGCATATATGTGTATATTTGAAGTCAATCTTCTTCAGTGAAAATTTGATTGGAGATATCACTTTTATACAAATTAGATTTAAAATAATAACTCTATTAAAATACTTTTTCTCTCTCTCTCTCTCTCTCTTTCTCTCCTGATTAAAGTCAATTTGGAAATATTATATTAAGAAAGGTTTTTGTGTTTTGTCAAAAAGTTTATTTTTCAACATTGAAACGTATGATGTTTTTCTTAGTTTGGTTTCTGGCATGCGCAATTTTCAGTATAGTGGTAATTTTCAGAAATACGTATATACACTTTACGAACATATTTTTATATACACATTACGAACGCCTGTGCGCGTGCGATAGGTGAATCAATTTCCTTCTCAACTCACATCCTTTTGCCTTTCCGAGGAATTCGTTCGACCAGTATCCCTAGGTGAATCCGGATCAGGACTTTTAGTGCCGCAGAATGCGGATAAAAGTAGTCTAGCGACTACTGTACAACAAAAATCTTCACAAAATACTCGGGCGCGCCGGCCGGACCGCGGCAATAAAACACGCCCGCGAGAGAATAACCTTGCGAGAAAGTTTCGGTTCGCTTCCAACTACTTCGTTCTCGGGTCGTAGTCCTGAGGGAAGAGGACACCGGCAAACTTTCTGGCAGCATACACATTCGACACGTAAAATCGTGTAAAACTCTTTCGTTACGATCTTTCATGTACGTTCGTTATATTTGTAACGTCGTATACCTGCAAATTCTTATTTGGACAGCTTTTATCTGAAAAAGATCAATCGTCAAGACTGAAAAACAGATTTCTTCCAACATCTCTAGAAAGACAAGTGTGATTGTATTTTATACTATAAAAGCATCTCATAATATAGCAAAGTAAGTTTTATCTGCTTAAAATTTTTATTGAGGGAACGGAAGAAGAAAAAAGAGAAGTAATTTTAAAAGATAAATTTAAAAATGATAAAGAATAACGGTTCGTATTTGCAAAGCAATATAAGAAAGAAAAGGCCAAATAAACGAGCAGAATAAAGTGTGCGATTAAAATAATTTTATTCCAACACAATCGTTGGACTAGGACGGGACGTTTCGACTTACTTACAAGGAAAGGCTCCCAGGTGTCCCTCTCCGATTTTAATGAAACTTGGTGGGTTTGTAGAGAGGGTCAAAATATTCGATACGTATTTTTTTATCGGCAATCAAATACGTTTAAGGGGTGAAATCAGCCCTTAAAGATCGGCCAAATTGTCGTTTTTTGGCTATAACTTCTAAACGAAGCATGATAGCTTAATTTCATAAATGTACAAAATGTATAAAATTTTGATAGCTATCCATTGGTATAAACATTAATTTTTTTGCATAAAAAAATAAAAAGGCTGATGCCAAGATACTATGGACCATTATCCTCAAATCTGGTACATCGAAATGCGGTTCAAAAGTGGTATCAAATGAAAGGTCTCATCAATCTGAAGTAAAAAAAAATTCCAACTTGGAGCGACTCACCGTTCCAGAGAAACAGCTCCTAAAAGTCCCAAAACCGATGACGTCACTTTTGTTTATATAGACTTTTAAGACTTTGATCGTGAAGTAACTTGCTCCAAAATTTGATTTTAGCAAAATATGTTTAAATTGGGATCGTCAAGAATTTGGGACCTAACTAGGACCGCTAATAATGTTCACATTGAACTCAATGAACCAATTGATTGTTCACTTTTTGTCCTGATGGTCTCTAGAGCGGTCCTAGTTAGGTCCCTTGGCGATCCCAATTTAAACATATTTTGCTAAAATCAATTTTTGGAGCAAGTTAGAACACGATCAAAGTCTTAAAAGTCTATATAAACAAAAGTGGCGCCATCGGTTTTGGGACTTTTAGGAGCTGTTTTCTCTGGAACGGTGAGTCGTTCCAAGCTGGAATTTTTTTTTGGCTTCAGATTGATGAGACCTTTCATTTGATACCACTTTCGAACTGCATTTCGATGTATCAGATTTGAGGATAATGTTGGCATCAGCCTTTGGCTGATCTTCAAGGGCTGATTTCACCCCTTAAACGTGTTTGGTTGCCGATAAAAAAATACGTATCGAATTTTGACCCACTCTACAAACCCATCAAGTTTCATTAAAATCGGAGAGGGACACCTGGGAACCTTTTCTTGTTAGTCTTTCTCAGCCGTCGTAATGTATAAAATTAATTAAATGAGGGACAACTTTATCATTAAAATAAGAGTAAATACAGAATAAAAATAAGTATAGTGGTTGTACCAGAATCATAACGAAGTTCACATCAAAGTTTACAAGTTAATGTTTAAAATGTAAATAACGGTATATGTATAATAAAAATTGATCTATAACGGAATTGTACAAATATAGTGATGTCGTCTGTCGATGAGTGAAAGGAATGCATAACTGATTTTTCGTTCTCACGCGAGAATAGGTTGAGTCCGAGGTAATAAAATTGGTCAAGTAAAACGTCAGAAATGGTCAAGGTATTCATTGTAAAATAGTAAAACGTGTCTAATGATGAGCAATATGCGCTAACCTCCATCTTAAACGAAATCTTAGACATAAGTCAAGTTAAAAAATTATGCATCTCTTTCACAGCAGCATAATAAATTATTAAAATTTCATATTTTTTAGCTGCGTCTATGAAACATTATGTATTTACAATATTTTGGAGGATTATTTGAAAATTCATGATTTAATTATATGAAGTCAAAAAGAGTTTATATTTGAACCAGATCTTCGGATATTATTATGAGTTTATTATGAGTTTAATATTATTTTAAGCCAAAAAAGATTATGCGGAGCGCTTTTACGAGAAACTCGACGAGTATAATATATCTCATACACTTTAGTAATCGATAACGCCATTGGCGACCACAACAATCGCGCGAGCGTTTTGAAAGCTGAACTTACTTGTTTTATAAAAAGTTGAGCTCTTTTTTATAAACCATGAAACCAAAAAGGCTACAGCGATGGTGAAAAATAGCAATGCAAAAAGGCAAATGGAAAATTTTTATAAACATAAAATTGAGCGCGAGATTCCTTATGACTTATTGGATTCGACTATTCTAGAATTTAGCAGACGGATAATTGGAGTAATTTCTAGCCAATCAATTTACGTCTTGCTACTTTTATCGATAAAAATGGCATTATAGTAGGCATATACTACTTATGAAAATGAGAAAAAACTTTTTACGGTTTTTCGCAAGACTGTTGTAGATAAAATGTAGTCCCTCTAGAGATGTTTAACAAGTATAACTAATCTATAATAGCTGAAAGCGTCAGAATATTTTGTTAAAAGAAAGTCATCTTCCTTTGAATGGGATAATAATAATATTATTTCTTTGAGTATTTTCTTCATGGAATATTTGAAATTGTATTTGAAGGTACGGGTGTAAAAAAAATGTCAATTTTTTGCCTAATCCCGACACCAAAATTATTTATGCGGAAATGATCTTTGAGCTTTGTAGAGTCTGAAAAAGACATTCATTGTTCCACGAAATGCTGCACGGAAAAAACAGTAAGGTTGCCATAATCACAATAATAGTAACATTTGGTACAGCCACGTCCTGTGGTTGTCACATTCACATTGTTTTTTGTCTCAACATTCACTATGTTTGTCTCAACATTCACTATGTTTGCTGTACCAAATGCATATAGTTGCCTTCACATCAATGTGGTTGTCACAACCACAAGACGTGGCTGTACCAAATGTTACTATTATTGTGGTTGTGGCAACCTTATTGTTTTTTCCGTGTGGAAAATTAGTTAGATATGTGATAATAATATCTCCACATTTAACTAATTGAGGAATTTTGCCTTTACACACTTGGCGTATAAACTGTTTTAAATTAGATTTTTTTTTAAATATTTTTAATCAACAACTTCTAACAAATCCTCTTAATACTAGAGAATTTGTTAGAAGCATAATACTTAATGCCAGAAGAGAGTCCTTTCAACTGTAGCATACATACATATTTGTTTCTTTGTACACGGTCTTTGAAACATACAAGAAGAAATGTTATTGTGCTGTTTTTTTTTCTGTATGTATGATAATAGAAAGCAATAAATACTACGTGAGACGGAATCTAGGATCTAAAGAGAGGTAGGCTTTTTTCGTCCCTATCTATTCTAATGTATATAAGTATTTTTAATATTTAACCCAATCACATTACAGCAATTCACCCAATTAAATATTCAAATAATAAGAAAAATTAAAAAACAAAGAAATGTTCTTTATCTTTCTCTAAAAAAAGTGTGAGAATAGTATGAAACATGCTCACGCTCTTTATGATCGGCGTTCTATTACTATTGACAAAACTGTATTTTCGGAAATAATTTTTTATATAAGTGTTTATTGCTTTTTCTATTATCATACAGGGAAAAAATACAGCACAATAACATTTCTTCTTGTATGTTTCAAAAACCGTGTACAGAGGAACAAATATGTATGTATGCCACAGTTAAGTTAGACTCTCTTCTGGCATTAAGTATTATGCTTCTAACAAATTCTCTAGTATTAAAAGGATTTGTAAGAAGCTGATGATTAAAAATATTAAAGAAAAATCTAATTTAAAACAGTTTAAGCGTCAAGTGCGTAAAGGCAAAATTCCTCATTTACTTAAATGTGGAGATGTTATTATCACATATCTAACTAATTTCCCAGCATTTCCTGGAACAATAAATGTTTATTTCAGACTCTACAAAACTCAAAGATAATTTTCACATAAATAATTTAGGTGTCGGGATTAGGCAAAAAATCGACATTTAACAACCTCCTTTAACATTAAATCGAACTTAGGCAATTACGAGAGTATCTATATATTCAAGAATGATAGTAAAATTCGTATTTTATACTCCATAAAGAAGCTTAATTTAGAATGTACATGTGTGTTGTCATATTTACCTTATTTTTCAGACTAAAGTAATTTTTAATTTAGTTTGAGCTGTTGTAAATAATAATTACTTTAAACTTTAAAATTAATTAGATAATGTATTACTTAATTGTATAGATAAACTTTAATTGTATATAAAAAATGACGTATTTATAGCATTAAGTCTAATTGGAAATAATTTTGTCAATTCAATAACAGTTTTAATAAAACAAGAGCATACATATTTGTTTTATTAATATTGTTATTAAATTAACAAAATTACAGTCTTTTTTGTGACATAACGTGACATAACTAGCATGATAATCTAAAAACATTATACTTATACCTTTTTATTTCTGTTTCTTATAAAGTAATATAATCGTGAACTTACTTTTGGTAGAGATAAATTGCACAGAGGAATGAATGAGTGATATGATTAAAATTTTCCATTTACTCTATGTTTGTGCGTAATTATGCTCACCTAAAAAGTATTAGTTATAAATTACGAAAATTATAAAGCTAATTGTTGCATTGCGTAATATTTGGTTACCTGAGTTTTGCCGGCGAGTTCATACTTTCTCACACACACACACACACACACACACATGCAAACGCACTATCATTCTACTCAAGAAAGTAGCGAAACTTTTTATGGCTATTCATGCATCCAACTTGTCGCGATATATTCATTAGGATCTCGCGGAATATTCTCCATTCGAAATGGCTACATGAGCGGGCGACCACGACGAAATTAGTTTTCTCAGTCTGTTCTAGTGCCTTCCGGAAAACCACAAAATGGAAGTGGCCGCCTAGCCGGACGCAAATTCAGCATTATGTGTATACAATTAGGAAATTCTTAGCGCCGACAAAAATTATTTTCTCCTGCAAATTAGCATCAATAATTGAAATTAAAACATATCCTAATTAAGTTTTCCCAGCTTAGAGTCTTTAGAAGTCTTTAGAATAAATATAAAAATATAAGGATAGTATAATATTATATTTGTAAAATTTCTTTTTCCTAAAATTTGTACTTGTGTTAATGAGAATATAGAGAGCTAAAAGATACTTGAATTGTTTTAAAAAACCGGGTTCAATTTTCGAAATAATTGAAGATAATAAAAACGATTATTTAAAGAAGATTTATTAATTTATTATTGTAAATGAGAAAATAAAAAAGAAAAAGAAAAAACAGAAATAAAAACTTATACTCAAAGTTTTATTACTTATTGTAGTAAAAGTGATTAGCAATTTATAGTTTTACAATTATTCTTTGTCAAATAAAATTTATCCATTTAAGATCAATCATATATCCTTTTGGAGATTGCTTTCAAGTTTCCCTGCTAATTACAAGTTAGAGTAATTGTAAACAAAACTATTCTATAACCGTACGTCGTTATAACTTATAACTTTATGTTTGGGCAAGTACTAACTTTAAGACGAGTAAGTCCGAAGTAATTGTCACAGAAGTTAGTTGCGACAGAGTGCAAAGATGTAATAACGAGTTTTCATTTTACGACAGGCTGCATTTCATAGCTGTAAGATATCAAATGACGTTGTCCTCGTTGCATAATCTCCACGACGCGTAACGTAAAATGTCCAAGAAATATATTGCAGCTATCAGGAGAGAAAATCAAGAATATATACGAAGAATAAATATCGGGTTTTTTTACCGAATCATCTATTGTTCAAGGGTCACAAGAGATATGCGCGCTTTTAATTGGACGCGTCGCTTCATTTAATTGAAAAAACGCGAGATAAGCTTGGAAACCGTAAACAAGGCGTTGTATTATCGAGAACACGGACGGCGAGCGGCATGGACGGCGCTGCGGTTGCTGTATGCGAAACTTTTTTATACGTCTTATCCGATGTGGTACATTCATTGCACCCCGTGGAATACACCTTTGAGGATAAATATTCGTGCGAGCTGCAACGGCGAAATTAGTTCTCTTGAGCGAGTCGAATTTCGTCTACTTCTTGTCCTGCATCGCGCCGCCTCTTTTCTGCACCAACTTGTGTAACGGAGATAGGGAAGAAAATCGTGGTGCCTTTAATTAAAGATCTCATTTCGAGCGTTCCTTACAAACCGTATTATACCGTCGCCAGATATATTATTAGAGGAACGGAGAACATGCCTGATAGCAAATGGACGCTCATTAATGGAACCGACAACACTGGAAGAAATCTAATGTGCCATAAAATTTTAATACACATTAATGAATTTGCAATTTGTTAAAGATTTGTGTAATTAATGTACATGAGTTACTAACAGATTGAGGTAAAATTAAGGCAAGAGCTGTGAACAGTATACCAAATTATGAATCAGTATTAAAGTTTTCTTTTTGATGGTGTGTGTGAGATTATACTTTCATATATAATTCTTAAGAAGAATATGTTCTTCCTCTTTCTCTCTAAAATTATCTAAGAAGTTTAAAATAATAAAGATAAATTGATTTCTCTTCTATATAAAATATCTTATGTTAATTTTACTATGTGGTATCATGCGAAAATTTGTTAGTTTTATCGTTGTAGAATGAGGAAATAGTAAGCCGCTGGATTAGTATGATTATCGATTAGCTAATACCGGAATTGCCATAAATGGTGCTTCGATATTAATGTATTGGGCGCGTGAGCGATATTCACGTTAATTACTTATCAATTTGTAATTAGGGATTATGGATTAAGGTGAGGATTTGGGTAATACAGCCAGAGAGAATATACAGCCATGATGCCGTGCGCGACGCAACGTAAAAGCACGTAAACTTTGAAATATTTCAAACGGCGCGGTAACTTTAATCTGCCATAAGCAGATTAGCTACGTAATGAGCTCATCAACGTAATCGCATTTTTATATCCGTATTTCATCCTTATCTCTAACTCGCATTTTATCTTCTTACCTCTCTTATACGCATAATATTTCGCTATTACTGCTGCTAGATGGCTAATATTACCGTAATATGCATTGTTATTAATAATAATATTATATCTAGGAATAATATGATTAACATTCTTTATCTGACGTTTACATCTAGATATACATATAAGGTTTATATCGAATTTTAAAAACTATACAACTAGAGAGGATTAAATATTAGAATAGAGATTATATAAAATATGGATATAAAAAGGTGATTACGTTGATGGGCTTATTACATGGCTAATCTGCTTGTCGCAGATTAACGTTACCGCGTTGTTTGAAATATTTCAGAGTTACGTGCTTCCATGTTGCGTCACGCACGGGGTGCGTTCTTTGTGCTGGATTATCCCTTAATCCATGTAGATATGTAGAATTCCTTCATCCACTATACTCAATTACAAATTGATATTTAATTAACGTAAATACTGAAATGTAAAATATTGAAATTTTGCGTTAATGTTATGTCTGTAAATTAATCTTGATAATATTTTAATATTGCTAGTTATGTATTTATAGATATAATCCATAAATACAGAACTAGTACTATTAAAACATTATCATCTTTTAGTTCTTAATTATTTATGTCGAAGATATTGTTACATTAATAAATTAAAATTAGCAAATATTACAAACATATTTTTGTTCAATTTAAAGCAGATTCCTTTTTTAAGAAAAATTTGGTTTATCAATTTGATAATGTTCTGCGTTTCTTAGTTGATTCTAAAAATTATATTACAATAATATATTAATAAATGGCGTAGCTTTCGTGACTGTTTAAGAAGCAAATCGGAAATTGCCAATGACCACATTCGAAAGACCGATTAACCGAATTGGGTACACTTGAGTCGTAGATAATCGGCGTCTTATATCGCGTCTTAATTATTTCACGCTGCAGTAAAATCGGGATACCGTTAATCCCGAAAATGTGCGCTTGCCCCGTCGTGGACGTAACGTAGCGTGTTCTAATGAGCACTCGGCGCGCGCGAATCGATATCACGTTAATTCCGGAATATCCTGGCCCCGAAACTGCGACTTCAGCGATAGCCGACTCGGATTTCTCGACAAACTTTCTGCGCGGTGAGCGAGCGAGCGCGCTGGCAGAGCGGGTTAAATTTGCGAGCCATTAAAGCGACGTTAGCAAGATGACATTACCATGGCAGTATCCCATGGATGCTGCTCGGTATTGCGAACTCGGTCCTATGGTGTTGTAACAACCGAGTGAAGATATTAGAATCGCGAAATATATATAACGCTCGAAACTTATGCGCGAAATTGCGGCTTCGATTTTGCCGAGTATTCAAAACAACAACATGAAGTTAGATAGACTTGTTACACTTTGTCACAAGTTTTCGCAAGTTCGAAGGTTACTAAGCCCGACTATAAATTGTGGATATATCTCTCTCCAAATTTTAATGGGTTTCAAGAGTTCTGCTAATAAACGATGTTCACGCATAGTTGTGTTCTATAATTTAATAAAATTAATTAATTACGATAATAAATTATATTATAATAATGGCTTACGTAGAGTAATTAATCGCGTAACGAAGTCTCACAAGGTGCGTCTTACAATATAACATTAAAAATATTTGCCATTGCGTAAATTATTCGCACTGAGAGATAAATTCTATGCATCGTTAAAATTCTCCCTTTTTCTTACGAGTTATAGAACACTTCTTTTTAATTCCTTATTTATTACCATCTTTGCTTTTGCAGAATTAATAAACCTTTGAAGATACTCATCCATTACAATTTAACGTGTAGTCGTACATATTGCTTCGCAATTTAAAATGTTTAGCTGCTTGCGAAGTTGTTTTGATCTAAATGTTTCTTCTAATTTCGGAGAAATCTTTAGTTAATATAAAAATCTTATCTAGGAACATTTTAATAGGAATTGATAATAAAAAGGACATTATTTTTTATTATTACGAGAAAAGAAAATTTTTACACAAATATAAATTTGGATTTACATGACAGTGTAATGTCAAAGCTTAAATTTTTTAAGAATTTGGAAAATAGATATAACTGAACTTTTGTTAGAATAAATAAGCAAATATCTTTATATTAATAAAGAAGGTGTTTAGAATTGAGACTCACACACGAAATTTTTTATCCATATGATGGACAAATGTTGCTCTTTACCTTTCTTTTCCCTCAGTCGTTACATAATTGCTATCTTCCAACCGGAAAAGAATACAGTAGCATTATTTGTTGCGTTTGCAATTTCACCGGCGCGGAACAAGAGAGCGAATGTATGTCGTATAATTAATCGTAAAGTAAGCGCGCGCAATTAATTGCCTCGAAGGTTATTACAACGAATTACAGCGGTATGCCGCGGTGCATTACAGTCAGTGTTAATTAGAATATCCAGGCAAAGAGTGGCGCCACGGGAGTGGTGACGTTAATGTGGCGTATTTATTTGCACACCACAGAGATTTGAACGTTTTTTGTTAATTTTCCGGAAAGGTGCTTTGTGACTTCATAATTGCTCTCAGCAATTAATAACTGTAAGACTTATTTACATCCTTGCGTTAAATAAAAATATCTTTTCATTAATTTAAAATACTTAGATTACAATAAACAATCAAGCTTTTATTATCATAAATTATAAATTTCGATATCTTGAAAGCTTTATTCTCTTTTTAAGCATTAAACTGTTCCAATATTTAAGTATTTGATATTATTAACATCACCATCGCAACATTACAAAATTTTATACTAATAGGAATTAAGAAATATTTATTTTTTCCGAAATAAAACATTGAGTTTATGTGAATTAAACATATCTTAAAACATTATCTTTACACATCAATGTTACTGTAATAGCTTGAATAATTCTAAAATATGTTGTAAAAGATATTATATTTAATGTATCCCCAACTTTTCATTATTTTTTAACGATTTCATTATTTTTTACGATTCTTTAATTAACTTAAAGTCGAATTTTCTTTAGCGAAAATATCGAGGAAGATTATCGCAATTTTCCAATCTTCAGCGGAATATACGAACTTAGCTTAAAATTAGAATTCTATTAAAGGAAATTCCTTCTAAAATTAGTTAAAGAATGTAGTTTAGTAATTTATTCGATTTCCTGAAGTTTAGTTTGCGAAAAGGCTTACTTTCTCAATCGTTTATATCTCGAAAATTCTTGATTCAACACGTTGTCTAAGGAAAAATTTATTCTAAATTGATGAAACAATCTATCATTATAGAAAGTAATGTGCAAGATGTGGAAAATAATGGCAAGAATACTTTGTGTCTATTGTTATGTGTACACTGCAAATCTAAGCGTGTTATTTTTACACGCATAAACATCTAAAAATGACACATTTGACTGAAGTTCTTTTTACATGTTTCTTGCTGTTTTAGGTTACGTCATTTAAAGTGTTTAATCGTATTAAATTAAAAGTTAATACGTTCAATCGTGTTAAATGACATGATTTAAAACTGCAAGAAATGTGTAAGAAGAGCTTCAGCTAAAATAACACGCTTGGATTTGCAGTGTATATGTATTTAAATTTTGGTCATAATATTATATTTTTTAAAATTAAATTTTTTGTTTTAAATTAAATTATAATGTTATATTTATTCATAATATTATCGGTGATTTATAATACAAAATGATTACTTGTAACAAGAAATGAAAAAATGGACACTGTGAAAAAATTAATAGGATAATATGCGCTTCGGACACGCAATTTACTTGAAAATAAAATCCAGAGATAATTAGATATATACAATCTAATTTAGCACGCTTTATGACATAAAAAAATTTTATAATTATTAATGATTAATGGACATATTAAAGGTATCCAATTTTTGTTCTTTGTGAGCATGTATAAGGAAGACCTAGAAATAAGAAATAAATTATTAAGCCAGTGATCTTTCGATGTAAAAACCGTCGCACTCTATTTAAGAGATTTAACTGGCTCAGCAACTTGATTCGCTACCATCTGTGTCGCAATTTATGTAAGAGTTTCAGGGTTACAATTGAGATATGCGTTAGTACTCTCTAAAGTAGCAAAATTGCGAAGTCTCGTTTACAATCGGCAGACAGAGTAGAGTGATATTTAACCACACATTTTCCAAACAAGATTATGCGGCAACTAGATATCCGAGAAATTTCGGGAGTTATGGCACGACATAATGACTGCGAAACGATGTAGCGTAACTTAAGTAATAATATATCGAGCTTTTACTTTTCCGCGAATTGACTTCGAACACGAACATATTTCACGATTAAGTAAAAATAATGGTTGATTTTTACACGAAGTTTTCATATAAAAAGATATTATATTGATCTCTTGAAAATTTTGAATTTTATCAGAAATTTTTATTATATTTAAAAAATGTTGATATAAAAATAATATAATATTAATAATTTTGATAATTTATTCATCTCTCAGTTATGACAAACAAAATTTTTTTACAAAAATTCTTGGAAATACAATTTCTTGTAAAAGCTGAAAAAATATTCGCAAAGGGATGAACTACAGAAAAATTTTGAATTGAAGGATTAAGCAAAATCCAGTTTAATACTTAGTTTATCGTAGAAAGCCCAGATTATCGTGGCACTCTATTTATTCTTCGAAATCTTGCGTCTATCGGGTGGTAAATGACACCACTCGCAGACGATTTGCGATGAAAAATTCTCAGCTATTCGTGGCGTAATGCCCCATTCTTTTGGTTTATTACTTGGCGTTCGGTGTTATCGCGATCTTCTTTCCTAGAAATATATATTATAGAACGTGATATTATATATTATATGTGTGATCCGTCTGGACTTAACGACTAACGATGGATATATCCACCGGGGAAGTTCCGTCAGTCAGCCAGCTTTGCGTTCGTCCGACAGTAATTGCTATTAACTTGAATATCGAGCCCGTCGTTGCAACTGCGCTTCGAAGTTTATGCCAAATCGCCTCAACTAAACTACGCTGAGACATCCCGCCGGTTATAACTAGGCCGCTGTTCGCGAAAGTATGGACGGCCCTATAATTATTACGCGACGGGCTCACAAGCGAGAGAGAACTTGGTTGCTCTCGCGCGGCGAGAACTTCTGAACGATATTGATGAGCCGCGGGAGCAGCCTGTTAACGCGATTGTTCAAGTAGTTCGACAAACAATGCCCATCGCGAGCAAGCAAGTGCGAGCAGCGTCTTGATTCTGCAATGTACCCATTAGCTGAGCAGCCGTGCTATTTAGAAGCGTTTAGTCGAATTGTGTGCAAAACTTAATTTTCGTAAATGTATTGAGAATGTACGATGCATACATAATGATCTTTGAAAGTTTAATAAGATGCGGCAATATTTATATCACAAAATTGTAGGGATAAATCTTCATAAAAGAATAAGTTAAAAATGTTGAACAACTTTAAATTTTTGAAATAGATGTTTTTGAAAACAAATTTTTTGTATAGAAAATTTATCGCGCTTTTCCGATTTATTTTAGGAAGAAAATTTATTTTACCTATGGTATTTTATTTTTAATTAACGAAAACCTTTACATCAATTTTATAACAACTGGTTTTCTAAACTTTTTTTTGACATCTTATATATTCTTTATTTGCTGATTTTATTTTATTTTAATTTATTACTACCATTTTTTAATATTTTTAAATATTAGCATTATATCTCTCTCTATTATTGTTGTTGCCAGTTATTATGACTAATCGGATATGTTCAATTAACTAAGTAATAAGTTAATTATTATGATATATAACGTTGTTTTTTTAAAATTGAATTTATACTTCTAAGACAAATTTTACATTTTTGCTTTATCAACATAGCGGTATATAAGCACAGAATATGGTTACATATAAATTATAACTATATCAAATATTAATATTACAATATACATTTCTGAAATTATAAATAAAATTATCTTCGATAATATAGCAATGATTCTTTGATACAGACTTATCCAGCATCACATAGCTCAGCCTGTTGAAACTCTTCTTATTTGCATGTAGCTTCGCCAACATTTCCAATACACATTGAAATAAGCAAAGTGGTTCAGTTGAATAGAAACTGTGAAACTTTACGCTGACAAGAACAGCTTTTCTCTGGCAAACAACTTAACGAGATACTTTCTTGGCTCTTGATTTAAATTATGTACGCTTTCATCCTCATAATGCGCTGTTAAGCTTTATTTGTAAAAGAGATGTTCTTAATTACTTTCGCTTTTATATAAAATATATCGTAAATTTGAAGTAGATCTCTAAATAAAATAAAATTATACAGTGTGTTTCAAAATTGCACGGTACTATTTTAGGGAAATATTTTCTAGGTCAAAATGAACAAAAAAGTTTATATAAACATATGTCCCAAACTTGTTTATTAGTAAGATATTAAAGAGTAAAGATTATGTTGAACAGTAAAACATTTAAAGTATGTTTTCGAAGTGGCCGCCGTTTTGTTGAATGCAGCATTCAGCACGATAAATTCATGTTTCTGTGGCACGCCCGATCTAACGCCGTTAAAATTTTCTATGGGGTTGGATGAAGTCTTTATTTCTCTATCTAGTTTATTGTAGACCTATTGGCACGCAAGAAGAATTAAGAAATCGCATAATGGAAGCTGCAGCAACTATCAGGAATAATCCTGATGCCATAAGGCGTGCCACAGAAACATGGATTCATTATGCTGAATGCTGCATTCAACAAAACGGCGGCCACTTCGAAAACATACTTTAAATGTTTTACTGTTAAACATAATCTTTACTCTTTAACACTAAACCTACTACCGCCGGTCAAATGACTGTTTTTAAACTTTTGATTAAAAATTTTGCATTCAATGTTATCGCTTTTCCTCAATTGACTTCACGACTTTTTCTTAATATACATATAATCCGCTTCGGTAGAAATAGGTATGTATAAATTGTCGGTAGCTTTAGTGTTAATATCTTACTAATAAACAAGTTTGGGACATATGTTTATTGTATAAACTTTTTGTTCATTTTTTGACCTAGAAAATATTTTCCTAAAATAGTGCCGTGCAATTCTGAAACACCGTGTATGTGTAAAATTGAAAAGTAAAAGATAATCTATAAGAAAAAGTATGATAATATAGATCGATTTATATTGGACGGATAAATCTTGAATTTTTGTTTATAAATCAGTTTTAATGAACAGCTTGCTTTAATAATGTAAATGCTATGTTTAAATTGAGTTTCATAATATAAAAAAGAAGTAAAATAATTTCTTAATAAATAAAACGTTGTTTATCAAGTAAATAATTTTAATATAAGTTACAATTAAATATAACTTAATTTATTAATGTTTATGTTTTGTTTATATATTTTTATTTTTACGGTCAGAGTAGGTAAATTTCAATTTTATTAGAGTTTGCTAAATGATCTGTATTTCAGTTATATATGAATATTTATGCGACTTCTATTCAAATAAGAAAAAAGAAAAAATTCAATATTCTCAAAATACTTCGTAATGTGCAAATCTGCATAAATGAAAGTTAAATATACTTTCCTAGTGAGTAATCTTAAACCTGAGATTTTACAGAACTTCTGTTTATCAAATAATATTGAACATTAATTTGAACTTGTACTTGCGTAAACCATTAAAGATAACTTAATATTGCACAAGCGTATACAGATTAGCTCTTACGATCCGTATAATCCGTACGAATAAATGATGCGTATAACGCGATATCGCGCGAAGGTAAAGTAAATGCATGATTCCACCGTTATAGTACAGAAGTGTAGTTGATTTACTATTACGACGCTTACACTGAGGCAATATGGATCAAAGAAGGGTAGAAATCCTAGATCAAAGTTTTCGCATTAGATAGGAATTCTCAAAATGCCAGGCGATCCCGAGCAAAATTATGCAATCATATCTGTGCGAATATTTGATTTCCTCGGATCAGTAAATCTCGTTCCGTTTCGACTCTCGGTAAGTGATAGTGCACTGTGTATATTCGTGCGTCTATAATTTCGTACGTCTGATTAAACATTATAATTGGTGGTCGACTGAGACTTGTTAGAATCTCCATCTATAGCTGTGATTAGCGCGATCATCGAGTCGAACATTAGTCTGTCACAGTTTCTGGTTTACATGATGTCAATTACATGATGATGATCATACACGCAGGGTCCCAAGATGGTCAATACTTTTTTATCCGCAGACTCAGTTATATATATTTACAGATACAGATTTCATTAATTTAAAGTTGATCTTGGCGTAATCTTATTAGATTTTTTAATATTTGATATTAAACATTTAATTGATTAAGGCCCCTGGATACTCTCGGCTAATACAGCGATCGAGTGTCGCGACGCCTACTGGAGGAAGTTCGTAGCTTGATATGCTCACAGGTTGAAATTGCAAGATAAATGCCTTATTGGTAAAAATAAACAGCGAAGAATGATGTATTTCAATCCGTGAGTCTCCGAGCTTTTTAAGCCTTTCAATTCTGATCATGGATAATTAATTTTAATGCGATGAAACAAAGGAAAACACGTCAAAAAGTGTACAATTGTCTTGCGGAAGATCTCATTGGTAAAATAACTCATTTATCGTACCAAAAATGGTTCATTATAGTGAGCTTCAGTGTGTTAGTTATGTTAATATGCTGTCTATTGCCTCAAGTAATAATCCAATAAAGTGCCATAAACCGTTTTCCAGAACAGTGCTACTTCGACCGCATCAGCTGTCAATAGGTACTCTGTTTTTCATTGCACTGTTAATACACTTATTATATTAGGAATAGCAAACTAATGAGCAGATAAACGTACAATATGCTTTCCTCTTTTATTTGAGCCCTTATATTCAATCGTATGGTGACTCCTTCTTATTTGAGATCTTCCGTAAGAATTGTCCCATATTTTTCATCATCTCTGATGTCACAATTCAAAATGGCTGACATGAGTATCCAGGGGCCTTAATTGTAAGCTTTGTTGAAGGTAATCCAAAAATGATTGAATTTCATACGAGTTTGCATACAATGATTAAACGAGTTCGGATTCTCAAGTGTTAAAGGTGTCGTAATTGTATGTCCGAAAACTTTCTCTGCGCTTTTAATTATTCATCAAATCGAACGTTTTGACTGGTAATTTCGATGTTTGATTCATTGGCTCGTAACGAAGTTATGTTAACGGCTATGTGACTTCCAAGCGGACATAGTCACGTCCTGCCATTTAATTGCGATTATGTGTCGGCAACTTTCCGCGCACAACAACTCCAATAGCACAAGAAAGAAATGAATTTCAATACGGGGAAGTTTCAATACGCTATTTGCTAGCTCGTAGCCAAGTTATATTACGGCTTTTCTAATTTCAAACGGGCACGATTTATGCATCGTTTATGTGTCAAAAACTTTTAATGTACAATATAGTTTTATTTATTCTGTAATAACTGAAATATATAAATGTAGCAGAAATTTCAATGCATGATTCATAACTCCGTACATAGCAAAATTATGTTGTGATTCGTGACATCGATTAAAATTTAATGTATTTATAGTTAAAATGTGATATTATTAAATCTTAACTGTTTATATAAACTTTTACAATTAAAATATATTTATAAATTCGTGTATTTTGATATAGATAGGTAAATAAATAAATATATTAAAACTTATATGTGGTGCGTAAAAATATTGAAATATCCTGTTTTATTGACAATCTGAATATGACTACATATCATGATCAATGGATTTTAATACCGTCCTATTTTTATTTGCAGAAAATAAATGCCATTTCTCCGTTAACGATTAACGGAAACTGTGTAATAACGTGGTGAATTGTGTCGATATATCGACAGTGAATATCGTAAAAACTGATGGCTATTAAGCAGTCACCCGCGGAAAGCCAGATAAATTATTTTGCGGAAAGCCAGATGAAATGGTTTAAACGTGCTAAATAATATTTTATAGATGTAAATATAGATATAAAAAGAATAATATGAATATAAAATTGATATATGTCTTTGTATGTAAGAGCGACCTTTTGAACAATCCATTATTATGTATATGTATAATTGAAGAATTGATTTTTTCTGTTTACATAATTGTAATTTATGGCTAATTCATCTTTTGGTATTATAGAATTATATAAATTACTATCTAATTATATAAATAATTAGATAGTAATTTATATAATTTTATCGTATAAGTTTTTTTTATTTTCCAGATTTATTATTTTATATCTCGTTTTTATTTCTTAATTTCTTTCTGAATCAATATGAGCATTCCAATGCCACTCAACACTTTTGACTTTTGATCGATCACGCATAAAGACGCATACTGATGACTGTAGCTACTTCAAAAACTTCATTTATTCGTCAACGTCTGAAAGACGAGCAAATCGTGTTTGTTAGAGATGACGGATGCAAATTAGGGAACGTGGTTGAGGTCGAGGATAATATTTCTAGGGAAGCGAGCTTAATCACGGGTAGCTCTTTAATAATTGCCTTACCCGCGTAAACGGGATATTCGTCGCGCAAGGCGATCGATATTCTTGCACGACTTAATCTTTTCAGTTTCTTTTCCTTTATTTATTAAACACATCTGATTTTTTTATAAATTGTTTTATATATAAAAACTTTAATAAATTTTGAAGAAGATTTGGATGCATAAACTTTGCGATTTCGATTGTTAATAATTATCTTCGTCTTATCATTGCTCTTTATGCTCAAGTTGTTTTGCATATTGTGAATTACATGATTTTTTCTAATTGCAATGATTATTTATTACTTTTAAAAATATTCAAAATAAGTAGAAAATGAGAGAACTTCTTATTTTTTGTTGTATGATAATGTTCCTGTCGATTTTTAAAATTTATTATGCGCATTAAAAATAATTATTATTTGTAAATGATTTAAATCATAACCCAGAACATCCAAGAATTGGAATAACAGTATCATATGACTACGAAATTATATACTTACATATTACGAATTAAACAGAAGAAGTACGTATACCTATAATTAAGCATACTGGAGAAAAAAATTAATTCATTAGCAGCACCATTCTTGTGCATTGTATCGTCTATTGCGTGTGTGCAACTATTATTTGCGCGACAAATCTGCCTTGTGTAATCAAGGTTCGTTCAGTCATGTTCATTAATATGGTAGACAGTTTCCAGGCAGCATTCCTGAGAATACTCGTTTAACTCTATAAATGCCGCTTCGACGTTGAATACTAACTTTTGTGACAATTATAGCGACGCCAAAGGCAGATCGCATGTTGGTTAAGTGACATAATTTGTAGTTTTCAAATGGCTTATAAAAAAAGTTGCTGGTTTTTTAATTTAAATAAAATATTATAAAAATTGTGTAAAAATCGAGGAGGGGGAGAGAGAGAGAGAGAGAGAGAGAGAGAACCTAGCTTTACGCTTATTACAATTTATTAAATTAATTTTTATGATTTTATTGAAAAAATTAAAATATTAAGTTGTGCCAAAATAATTATATAAGAAAATAAGCCTATTGTAAAAGTATATTTCTAGTGATTACTTATTATACAAAAGACAACACTTTTTTACGCTTTCTGTTAATAGAAGTAGAAGAAGACGTAACATCGCATGATCGTCTTTTTATAACAGTATAACGACATGGAGGTTCATCTATGTTACAATACCTATTATAATCGACGATTAAAACTTGAGCAATAACGCAGTAAAGGTTACGATGCCTACCTCGCGAGCTTTTTTAATAGCGCCTAGTTGGAAATTCGATCCTACAGAGAGTGAATTCTTCTTCAATCCTACCAAAGTAAACCGAAACGAATTACGTGTTCTTTAGTGATTTTAGTAACTCATGGAATCGATTCTGCGAAGATAAAATTTTATGCTAAAAATAAATTCTTTTTGTGTTATCAAAATATTAAATTAAAGTTAAATTGAAAATAATTTTTTTATCGAGATGATATAAATTTAAAAACACTGTATTGAGAAAAAGGAATTTTAAAAATGCGAATACATGAAAATATATTAAGAATATGTTTATATTTCACGAAAGCTTTTGGATATTTCGTTTCTACTCAGTTCTTTAGAATTAGAAGAAAAATGTACTCTTTTTGCGATTACTTATTATAGGAGATATATTAAAATAAATTTTTTGCCCTTACTTCCTTTTCGTGTCATTAATTTTTACTTTATGGTTTATTCGGTTTTTATTATTAATAAAGGGATTTTATTTCTTGCGCAGAGAGAAGATGAACGAGATGGAGCAGGTTCCTGAGGGTTGAGATCGCGTGGATCCTCGAGATGACCGGTTGGAGAATGCAGCCGACCGCCCCTGTGCTCGGCGTCATCGCCATTGTCTCCGTTATGATTACTGTCACTGTGTCAGGTAGGCAATTCAATATGCAGTTTTTGCTTGATATTTTTAATTTTAGCACAGGTCTACACTCTACATGTACAGGTCTACTTGTCTAAAACTTGTAAATAATTTTTTAATACAATATAATAAAAATACCAATTAATTTAATGTTACAACTACTTTGATGTAACCACTTCCGTATTCCATTCATTATTATTGTAAAGATATAAATAAAAATTAATCATGAACCAAATAGATTTATCGAATTATACACAAAATAATACGAAGATTTAATTAATTTTCTAAACTTTTATATTATGTAATGTACATTTAAGTAACAAAAAAATTGAATTACGTATTAACGAAATAATGGAACTTATTAAAAGTTTTTATATATACAATATGCATTGCATGTAAAATATCACAAAGCTTTCAAAAATAATTGGGAGAACTTTAATATCTGCGAAATGCTGACGATGCCAAAAGTTAAAGATATTTTCTGTATTATATCTCAAAATTGAAATCAATTTTCGTGCTATAAATTCAAGCTTACACTCTCTGCTTGTAACGAATTTATGATACACTTTTTCGGTCGAATACTCTCGCGATATAATATTATTGCAAGCAACCGAACAATTTGTGTTTATCTTAGTTTATCTTATTGTTAGTTCGGAATGCGAGGATTTTTAATTAACCTGAATGTCTAACTGCGTCGTAAGCGTTGAATCGTAACAACGGAAAACGGCCGTGCCCGGCGGGATAAAGAGGGCAAAACTCTTTTGTAGCTACCAAGCCAGTTGTTCTATACAGTCTTTATACGAAGATAACCCCACCGGAATTTACTTTCTTGCGCTTCCTAGCAATCACCATTTGGTAGGCGAATGCTCTTTCACGCAGTTCCGCGCACCCTACGAAACCTGAAAGTACCGGATAACGAGATTGCGCTTAATGTTGCCAGCTTTTTCATAGATAAAGACATTATTTTCATGAATCAAAATAATTCTAATTTTAAGCGATACATTTTTTTTCGTAAAAGGAACAAACAATAAGTATTAGTCGGTTTAAATAAACAATATTTTAATAGTTCTTGTCAAAAAGAGGCAAATAGATTGAAACGTGTTCTTTTCTATTATAGCCGAAAAAAAACAAAAGATTTTACATTTTGTAATAAAAAAATGGATGTATAGTAGATATAAAATTAATACAATTAAATGTATCATATCAGAAAATTATATGATTAGCATTTGGACCAAATAATATTATAATATTGAAGATAATATAATTGACACAAATCATACGTATAAGAATTGTAATGAAGAAGTATATCAATGTGCATGAATATATAACATACCTACGTTTAAACTGTATAATGTACAAATGATGTCAAGAAGAAAAATATTATGGAAAAATAATTAATATATTTATTCCATCTATAACGTTCTGAATTTTAGATTATAGAACATTACGAAGCACGCGCGCTCTGCGCGCACCATTTCGTCTCAAGTACTATATATTTTAAATGACGTAGGGTAACTCCGGTATTTACGCCGCGCGGGGATTTACGTCGCAGAAGTCAGAAAAAATAGAAGGAGTGAAGGTAATTTGCTCGCAACCACTCTGTTATGTGCCTTTATGCCATATTAGTATTGTGTTGTGATTTCAGTTCTTTACTGCTAATATTAATGAAACCATCGTGAGTTGAATCGATTTCTCAGTGTAGTAAGTAGCGCGATCATGTATTATGACCTACGTAAAATGATTACTGTAAGGAATGTAAAAGGCTTAATGGTTATTTCAT
>NJRQ01000153.1:206582-217868 GCA_003063805.1 Aphaenogaster ashmeadi
GTCGAAACGTTGTAATTTAATTTATATCTTAAATAAATGTGGCCAGTTGTTGTCGACTATTGAATATTACCGATAGTAAATAGTATTTGATAAATTAAATTTTCCTTAGGTGCGGCGTATATACCGGAGTTACTCTAATTAATGACATAATTTATTTAATGAGAAAGAAACTATCAGAATTCATATTGATTTGACAGCCACAAACGACATGAAGCCGAGACGTGGCAACGCAATAGATCAGCATCACGGAAAAAAGGCTTCAACGCTTCTCTCTCTCTCTCTCTCTCGATATAGGTATTCGAGTTTTTGATAACATGCCTTTTTTAGAAGAAGGGGATTAGAGATATAAGCCAAAAATTATACAAACTAAGAGATCTTAGGGAAAAATTGTATTCATTATTGCTTATAATGAAAATTATAAATTGATTTATTCTGATGTCAATATTCGTTCCCTTTTTTAATTTTACAGTTTTATCATTTGACTCTACGACGACATAAGAATATGCGAACTTTAGTCTTATTTAGTTAGATGATTGCGTTTTAATGTGTCTTCTTTCGTTAAATATTGTAATACACTGAGGATGATCCGAATAAATGGATCGAAACGTATGTAATATGTACTCGAAATCATTGCATTTCAATTAAATTGTTAAGACACTAACATCTTGTCTCGGCTCTAAGCCCCTTCTTTTCTTGATTGATTTTTTAATCTTTTGAGCCTTTTAGTATTGAAAATTATAAAATTGTTATAACAGAATAATATTTCCTTTTTGCGAGTATTATTTTGTGAAAATATCACATTTTTGAATCGGGATTTTTCGCTCTGTGGACTGACTTTTAATTCAACCTTTCAAAGACCGACGTCCATCTGGGACTGCATCTGTCGCGCCCGCAGGAATAATCTGCGGAATTTCCTTCTTCGCACGTCTCGCGAATTTGTCTATCACACGTGACAAGCGTAAATCCTTGCTGACAAATTGCGGAGTGCGGAGATAGGTGCACCACGTTACTTCGGCACGTCCGCTCGATCGTAGCGGGCTGAAAATGCGCTCGGCTCGAAGGTGGAAAAGGGAATTAGACGCGAAATTTGCAGACGCGGCGAATGAAAAATGATACGTTACTTATGCATCGGTTACACGGCCCGATCGAAGGCTATCAATCACAAGGAACAAACGCGAAGTGTATCTTCATTTTACGGCGCGGGCTGTATCGCGCGGGGCTAATCGCCGAAATTTCGCGCGAATCACTTGCACTCCCAGAGCAATGGGCGCTTTTAAGCGCCGGTTGCCGGCGTATCGCACGGCGGCGATCAATCATTCGCACAATCGCTTGTATTCAGGACGCGAGATTGAAGAAAAAGCTTCCCCCCCGACGCGACGGATTGGCAACAAAACCCGAGACGAGCGAGCGCCTTATCTGTTATCACAGAACGTGTTATTCGGAGCATGTTCACAGAGATCGGACTGCCACGAATAATAATACGTGTAATCCCGACAAAGCGAAGATTAATATGCCAATAGAACTTTGATAACACCATCGGAAATTAATCAAACAGAATCGGAGTATGCTCGAATCGGATATTACAGCTTAAATTCTACGTTGGTTTAGTTTCAAAAATATCTTCTTTTAAGTACAGCTTGATGTGAAATATGGAGCAAATAAATGGTGATAAAGTGATCTTTCTGCAAGCAGGAATTGCTCAAAAGACTCCTTGGATTCTCGCGGAAATCATTGTACACACGTCCGCCGTTTTATAAATCGTTTTTCAAATATATTTTCTTAGGAACAGCTTGGGTATATAGAAGCACGAAGTAAATAAATTGTGATATATCGATTTGTCTGCAAGTAAAAATTGCGCGAAAGAATCTAGCGATCTTCGAATTTCCCACCGAAATCTCTGTGTACACATCTGCCGTTTTATAAATCATTACAAACGTTGTCGGTGGCCAAAATTACACGGCGTTGCTCGACACGATCGATCGATCACTCGCGACGCAAAGCGCGCGCTAAATTGCTTCCGAACGACGAACGACGAACGAATGTCACGTTGTCGTTGCTGTTGCTGTTGCCATTACAGCCTGTGCTATCGGCGTGGCCGGCAATATCGATTCGCCTAAACAAGATCGCCGTCGCCAAATATCGCGGTATATATATCCGCTCGCTGACGTTTGCGTATTTTCCGGACAATCGGTGAGATCGGCAATTCCCGAAATTTTCACAAACCTGTATACAGTATTAGAGGTTCTCAACATAGAGGTAGTCGAGGTTCTGAAAAAGGATATAGTTACAAAAAGTAAACTTTAGTTTGAAGTTATAAAAACTTTGAAAATTTGAAAAATAATTTGCTCTAATGAAACATTTGTGACTGAATACCTTTTACAAATCATTTATTCGTGGATTCTTTAGCCAATATAAAATCGCTTTTTTCTTACAAACATCAATTTGTAGCTGAAACATCCATAATTTTTCAAGTAAAGGGATTGAAAATGATAAACTTTTTCTGAATTATAAATTTTTGCAAATTACTAGCAGAACTGACAGTTTGATAATCTCGGAACATTTTTAATGCAAAATATTAGTGCAAAATATTCATATTTAAAATATAAACCAACACTGAAAGGCTTAATATAATAAAATAGAAAAGTATATGGTACTCTTTACAGTTTTTTCCTTCTGGTGATTTGGTGATCTTCAATTTTCCGCGAGAGTTGCGAAGATGAAAGGGATAAGGCTGGACTAGCATCTTGTGACGAAGTAGAGAAAATGGGAGAACAAATGACTGAGGGACTATATAAAAGTCTGTAGTTGTTCCGAGTAATGGTAGGATAGAAGATAGAGATAAAGCGCTCTCTGATAGAAGTCGCGGCAGATAGCAATCTTGTAATTTTCCTCGTATTCGGCACGGGCAGATAGGTATAGCAACGACGAGGTGATCGCTCTATATTCATAGCGACTGTTACTGTTGTGAAAGCAATATCCACTTGCGTAAATAGGATTGCGACGATTGTCAGACATCGCGCGACACATATCAGAACATCAATGAATCTACGTAACCTCCGTGATGATATAGTTTGCACAAACATTACACAGTGTAAAAGATTTACCTTTTCAAACATTACTATAATAGAATATATTTTCCGAAGTATCTGTAGATTAAATTTATGAACGTTAATAAATTATCAATATAAAAATGAAAAAAAGAATATTACTGCAACATATTTTTCTTTTTTTACAAAATTGATTCAGAAGAAATAATATTTAACTGTATAATCGCCTGCTTGATTACTTATTAAATTTAATATTTTTTATAGTTAAGTAACACTCCTGCAAGTTTCATTTATGTTGACGCGAAGTTTTCGATTTACAATAAATCATCAAACAATGTAGTTGGACTATATGGATGGACTTTCTACTGTTCTATGAAAAAAGCCGTCCACTTGTGTTAACGGTAGAACAGATTTTTAATCATATAAAAAGAAATTTCTCAATGTTGGTCGCGTTCAAGTAAATTTCGTTGGATGACAGAAAGGGCACCGAGCGAAGTTTTCAAAAGAGTTGTTTATCATGAGTTTCCTCATGGACTTCGATTGCGATCGAAGCCACGGGAGAAACGAAACCTTATACCAGAAACTTTGCCAGCGCTTTCGCAAATAAAAGCACGATCGTGATACGCACACTCTCGAAATGAAATTCCTGCGGAAGTAAACCTGCGGCACTTTTGTTTCGCGAAAATACGTGCCGCTATGCCGCGCACAAAAGAATTACACACGTGTTATTATCACGTTGCTCTCGTCGTGTGGAATATTTCCAAGTGAACAGAATGTCGCGTGCAGATTTTCGGCTTTTATTCTATGTCGGTAGTTGCCAAAACGATATTTTCAAACTGAAAAGATTATATGGATTATATAATCTCGCTAAATTTTTGTTTGTAAAAACGTATTGTGTATGCTTTCAATACAGAAATACGGATATTAGCTGAATGATGTAATCGACTTTAGCAGTATTCCGAGTTTGCACTTATGTCGCTCTTAAAGCAAACGATTTGAGTGTACTGTCTCACTTTGACATTTTTAGATCTAAGATTTTGATTGGCCATTTATTGGCTCTCCTCCGAGAGCTCTTGAACGTCCCATAAAACTCCCTGCCGCACTTCTTACGTCCGCATTTAAATCCTCACCCGACCGGAGATCATCCTACCCCGTTCCAAGTCATAAATCTCGCCGAAGCAAACGCTCCGCCTTGTCGGCATGTCGATTCACCCTCGACACGACCAACGAACCTGTGTTCACCCTTACATTTCTCGCTCACCACGCGCATACATTCCGATTTAACTTACTTATCGTTAACATGGTTGTTTGTTTTCTCCCCGCAGAAGCGGAGAACGGCTCCATCGAGCATGGCATTAATCATCTCGACGAGGAAGATCAACGCTTCGACGAGAGAATCGCGAAGAATCGCACCGTCGAAACCGCTAGCTGGTCTCAGGGCAACGACACAATAGCCCTCGAGGAAGTCATTTCCGCTTTCACAGCTGAGTACCCGACCTCAACGAAGAATTCGCCCTCGCTCGTTACCATGGTGGATCCTCATTTCGAGAACGCATCGAAGAAATACGTAGACGATCAGATATTCGCCTCGAAGAGGATCGAGGATTTGGAACAGGCGGAAGAGGCTCTGGCGAAAAGGCTGGATCACGAAGACGTTCGAGGGATGAACGACTCCACGATAGAAAAGTCGAAAGACGACTGGCCGACGGTGGTATCGGTGGAAAAGGAGGAAGACATTACGGAGGAAGCAAGGTACAGCGAGCAGAGAAACGTGCAAGATATCAGGGCGATCTCGTTCCAAGTACCGCCGCCAGACGAAAAGGACGAAGACTATCAGGACAGCCGACAACAGGGAAAGGCTAGCGTCGGTCACATAGATGAAACGAGAAAGCTCGGCGAGACGAGGAAAAATCAGTCTAGACCGGCGAATAACTTGCTGTCCGGCAAGTCGACGAAGGCCTTCTACGAGATTAAACCGTCGATCAGGACTCTCGAAACGGAACGCGGTCGTGATCATCAATTCCAGATGACCACTCACAGAACGTTGTCGGGCAGGAAGTTCGTCTTGCCCAGTGTTGATAGCGCCATCGGAAAATTCGGCCCATATTTCGAGGACGGCGACCAGGAGATAAATGTCACTGCGAGAATCGGCAGTACCGTTTTGTTGGACTGCAAAATCGGCATGTTAAGCGATAAAAAGGTGAGTTGCTCCATCCTCTATTAGTCTCGTTAACCTTTCCCTCAACAATTGCGAAAGAAATGTCGGATAACAGCGAAATGGTAACTCGAATTTTATTATAACTTCATAATTGGCAATCCATTGCACGTCAACGTTGCACGGGCGAATTATAATGAGAGAGAAAATTGAATTGTTGAGTCGGATACTTTCGTTTCATCGATGACAGTCTGTCATGCAATAATCCGGAGTATTATGCAGTGGAAACGATAAATAGCGTTGAGGAAGTATCCTTCATTTGTCTATTGACGTTGTATCACAATCCAATTTTTGCGAAATCTAATCTGTGTCTTAAAGATGATTAGATAAAAATGATAATGAATTAATAGATTCTTAATTAATTTAAATCTTAATATTTTTGTAAATTATATTTATATATCTTTTTAGTTTCTTATCATAATTATTTCTTCTCTCATGAGTAATGCATTCCAAAGAAACTGCATTAAAGAAGATAGATAAAAATTTGAATCTTTATACAAAATCAAATATACAAATCTCTTTGATTTCTCTTATTTTATTCAGAAATTTTTTTTACCGTAACATAATTTGCAGTAATTTTTTTTATCTTGTCAAATTTAAGGAAATAATTAAAGCTGATAAAATGAAGACAAAGGAAAGAGATCTAGGAATTGCGCGAACTTCGTTAGTCTAATCAGGAAGACCGCGCATTTTTCTCCGTCAAATAATGCGAATCGAGGGGAAAGCGCAACGATCGAGAAGGTAAAGCAAGGGTACGGAGAAAGGTGCGGCGGCGAGTAAGCAGAGGCGCAGATTATAATTGCAAACGTCGTTTGTTAGTGTCTGCTGCGTATACGCTCTCGTCCGTCTTGTCGTTGCGAAAGTTTTCGCATTTCAATCAGTGCCGCCTCTCGGTACCCCCTGTCCCTTCCTTCCGTGATTTCTACGTCCATTTGCTCCTCGTCGCGCTTGGGCGGCTTGAAGTTCCGAGACACGGACGCTCGAGATTCCCACGGGATTCATATTCCACGGAATACGTAATGCGAAACCGATTGCGGTGGGACGGTAGTGCCAAGGAACGAAAACGAGTGCTCCTGATTCGAGGACGTGTATGCGTGTCGCGTGGATGTCGCCTAGGTAGGTTACGAGAAATATAGTACGTTATATGCGTGTAGTGTGCGCGCCGCGCGCTCCAAGAATTGCAAACAATCCGAAGGGAACTTAATTATGAAATATCGCCTGTTCCGTTTGCCAAGTCGTCTCTTTTCAGTAAAATGGCTACTTAAGACGTCGTGGAGAACGGTTACTCGAGGAAATGTTTGTTTGTGTTAAATGTTTACTTGCAATACGACTTTTTAAGTAAAATGATTCCTATACAATGCAGGCATTATTATTTACTTACACGAAACGCATTTGTTCATCTACAACTATATTGAATGATATCACGGATTCGAAAATACTTTGCCTTAAAAGATGAAAAGTGGATAGGATTGTGAAAGTTAAAAAAGTTCCGCGTTTCAAATTAAGATCCGATAGCATCAAATTACCTTCTTGGTGATTTAATATTTTAATGAAAAGAGAAACGGGATTATATTACACGTATGTGAGATTCATTTAAATTTTTAAAGTAGTAAGTTAGAAATAAAGATAATAGTTCATACTCAACTATTATTTAATTAGAAATTAGTACTATCTAATCTTGAGATATATTAAGCGTACTTTTAATATTTATAACAGTCGATCTAATCGGTTTTAAAGATTTTTTGCACGTTTTTGCCTTTGCGTCACGCCATCCTCCCTTAAAGAGAAGTTGAACCCTCTTTAATTCCATCATGTTAAAGAACTACTGAAGCGGCTCTTCTCGAACTAGGCGGCTTCCATTGAGATAACTTTTCCGGCGACAAATTTAATTCGGGCTACACGCACCGTAAGGGGCCGTCCGCGACTCGCCCAGAAATTATTTTCCCCAATCCCTTCGGCGGGAAGTTCTCCATAACATAATTCGCCACGTCTACGAAATCCCTCGGACGGTTAATGTTTCTGTCGCGGACCTTAAGTTTTCGCAAGACAGACTTTTATCCGCGATGACAAACCGTGATAACTTGTCCCGTGATATCCCGTTATTGCGTCGGTTGGCACGTATGGTATGAGGTCGAATCTCGAGAGAAAGCTTTGTGCAGAAAGAGAACACAGCGAAAATGTCGCTATAGATAACATAAAGGCTTGATTGCACTATGCAAGTTTTAGTTTTGCTACAATAACTACAAAATTAATTAAAATCCGTGTGCACGTTCTAAAATCTTTATCTCTGTATATAAGTTAATTGGATATAAATTGCGATATTGTTTTAAAACTTTATTTGAGCGATAAAAACATGCCGCACTATCAAATATTCGACGATATAATTAAATGAAACTTGACTAGAATTTAATAAAATATTTTAGATAAAAATAAGAGACAAAAAAACTAATAAAAAATTGTTTTTTCTATGCAAATATTTTAAAAATAAACTCGAAATAAATTCTCATAACTGCTCCCCTTTATAAAGAAGCTAATCATTACGAGCTTGATATCATTTAATTTTTATACAGTATTGTCTAATAATCGTATCGTGTAAACGAGCCTTAAATCAACACTTCTCTGGGCGAATACGGAGCTCCGCGTAAATTGTCTGCATTTATTGCCGACATACACGAAGCTCCGCAGAAATTGCTTGCTATCTTTTTTGGAAATCTCAGAGAAAAAGGAATTATTAATTTTCAACGCAATCTCTTGAGATATATTTCCGTTGTACTTGTCTCGGGGATCATAGTAATTGTTTGAAGAATTTGAAGATCTTTGAGTGATCATATAAAAGATATAAAAAATATTGCATGATTACTTAATTTTGAAGAGAATAATAACAATAAGATTAAATGCATAAAACGCGTGAAAATTCAGCGCAAAAACTTGCTGATAACAATAGCGTTGTATTTTTTTTTGCTTACAGGTAACGTGGTTGCAGCACAATAAGGACTTCTTTCGTCTATTGACAGTAGGCAGAATACCGTATAGCAACGACCAAAGAATCAGTCTTAATTTTCGGTAAGTCATAATAAACCTCCTTTATTTATCTACGTCGACTTATAAAGAAATAGCCGAGGCTAGAATCATCTCGTCGCATAATTTTATTATCTTTAAAGTAGAAGTTTATAGTATTACAGCGCGATTGCAACGATGAGTGAAATTCAGCGGCGAAATTGTCAACGTTATTATCATAATTCGTTATCATTCGCGGCAGTCCAGGCAGCCAACCGCGTAATCGCGTCGTCAGAGTCGAATTATCATCTCAGTTGATTTTTACCGTCGACGGAATGAGCTCGACGTCGCCGTTCGCGAGGATGGAGGAACTTCGCTCTCATTTTCCTTCGCCAGGATTAAATCAGCCGTTTTATGCGCTATAAAAATCAGAATCGATCACGCTGTAACGTGAGGTTCCGCGCCGCGACATTATCCTTCGTCCACTGAAGCAGTGTATTATTAGGATCCTTTATTAGGGAATAAAATGTCAATTTTCCTGTATTCACATCTCAATTTTCTTCAGATACATTTGGAATTCACAACTACGTTGTAAATTGCAAATGTACCTGTATCAATTGCGTTAGGAAATGCATTTTTTGTGGCTATTTTACTTTTCAACCGAGTCTTAAGTCCAACCATTTTCTACCATTTTGTCTTTTCTTGTCTAATCCCACAGATATCCCAGCAATTGGAGACTGCAGATACTGTACGCGAATCCGCGCGACTCGGGGTTGTATCAGTGCCAAGTGGCCACGCATCCGCCGCTGGTTAAGAAAATCAACGTCGTCGTTACGGGTAAGTAATTTGAGCCAGCCCGTAGTTAAAATTTTATTTTGGAAACGATAACGCTTTAGTTATCGCTTTAGTCCTCTGATATTTCCAGCAAGAAATGTTTAAACAATTTTAAACTAGTAATATTTGTGTTTGTTAGCGATTTAGGCAAACTCTTTAAAGCCTTATCATATGAAGACCCGGGGGGAAAAACAAGGAATGTCAGTTTTATACTTTTGAGTAAAATAAATTTTAAAGTTTGTTATTTCCCCTATACCCGAATGTTCTACCTTCATTTTTTTCACTGATAAGACCCCTGGATACTCTCGGCTAATACAGCGATCAAGGGTCGCGACGCCTACTGGAGGAAGTTCGTAGCTTGATATGCTCACAGCTTGAAATTACAAGATAAACGCTTTATTGGTAAAAATAAACAGCGAAAAATGATGTATTTCAATCCGTGAGTCTCCGACCCTCTTGAGCCCCTCAACTCTGATCATGGATAATTAATTTTAATGCGATGAAACAAAGGAAAGCACGTCAAAAAGTGTACAATTAATTGTCTTGCGGAAGATCTCATTAGTAAAATAACTCATTTATCGTACCAAAAGTGGTTCATTAGTGAGCTTCAGTGTGTTGGTTATGTTAATGTGCTGTCTATTGCCTCAAGTAATAATCCAATAAAGTGCGGCCATAAACCGTTTTCCAGAACAGTGCTACTTCGACCGCATCAGCTGTCAATTACTCGTGTTTTTCATTGCACTGTTAATACATTTATTATATTAGGACTAGCAAACTAATGAGCAGATAAACGTACAATATGCTTTTCTCTTTCATTTGAGCCCTTATATTCAATCGTATGGTGACTCCTTCTTATTTGAGATCTTCCGTAAGAATTGTCCCATATTTCATCGTCTCTGACGTCACAATTCAAGATGGCTGACATGAGTATAATCCAGAGGCCTTAATACAGTTTTTAATCCAAGATGTACATTGTAGTATCATTGATGTTTGTAGTATCTCTTAAACGCTACAAAATGACGTGCGCGCGCGACCATATCTCATTTTTAATAAAACTGACATTCCTTGTTTTTCCCCCCGGGTCTTCATATAGAACCGTTACATTACAGATAAAGAAATAGAGATGAACCGTAAATACGCGTGCAAGCAGATATTTTTAATTTCTTATATTATACTTTAGTAAAAGAACTAATCAGATTACTTATTATTAGTTTTTGGATTAGAAGATTTTTCTAACCAAATAGAAAATTTTATAATAAACGTTTAATATAAATTATTATATTGTTCTATAGAATTTAGAATTTAATATTTATTTATTATTATTTTATATAAATTTATACAATAAATTTAATCCATAAGCTCAATAAATTTAGAAACTTTAATAAGGGCCTAATTGTCACAGAAGACACGAATTGTACACATGAAACCTTCTACTTCAGCATTAGTCGCTACCTGTTGGAATACCAACTTGAAATATTCATCGCTTCATCTACGGTGCACAGTAAGCTCAACCTCGTACAAGCTTAATTAATCCGAGCAGAATTCGCACTTAGATCGCGCACGTGCAAAATGTTCCGCGCTTGTGAACCAAAAGGTCTTGACCCGAAAAGAGAATAAATTGAAGAATCGTTTGCTTGCATCCCTTTTCGTAACCTTGCCGCAAGAGAATCCTATTCGGGCACGAAATCGTTCTGCGCCAAAGAGAAAGAGGCCGGCTGGATCGTATGTTAAACCAAGAAAAGGACAGATGAGGAGAACGCGAATGGAGGGATGGAAAGGGGACAAAACGTAGGAACGTACGAAGTACGGTATTGCATCGCTCGTCGTTACCCCCAATCCCGTTACGTCGCCGATTCGGTGCAATGGAAACCCGCATTTCTCGGGATAAAGCGCTTCAGCGTGGCTGGTAATCTGATCCGATCCGGAAGAGGATCGGCAAGCAGCAGTGAACAAAAGCCGCCCCTCTTGAAACGAAGTAGAACAGAACAAACCCGGATAGAGCGACATCGTTACACACCTTCTCTTTACTACCCAAATCAAAACTTCTTACATCTATTATTGCGTTTATAGTTTGTAATCCGGTATCGGTATTTTTTCGACTATAGAGCTTACCTATCGTTAATGAACGATTATGTGTCGATGTGACTTCCCACACAGCACAAAAATGTTTCAGAAACGTTTCAAAGTTTCAGA
>NJRQ01000153.1:225762-243574 GCA_003063805.1 Aphaenogaster ashmeadi
AAATATAAAATATCTCGCAAACTATTGATTTTTTGATAACTTTACCTTAATACTTTTATATGCCAAATAACTGAAGGAATTATAATATATGAAGAAAATCATGTGATTCCATTTAAAAAAACAACGGTCACCTTGAAATCTCAGAAACACCTCCACCTAGGAAAAACGTGTGTCCATCATAAGATATCCCCCTCGAAACAGAGTAAATTTTACTTGAAACATTTTTTCGAATAACGAATATTTCAAGAGATAATCGCATGGAACTTTTAAAATGGGACACCCTGTATATAATTAAAAAAAATATATATATATATAATAGCGAACACGATCGGAGAAGCACTCACGGAATAATTGCGCCGTGCTGCGTTTTAATACAAAGCATATTTGAATGCTTAATTTCGAAGAGAATGAAGATATCGCGAACAAGAAAAATCAGGAAAGGCAATTGTCGTTCTGTGGTATAAAAATGACAACTTTTCGCTTGTTGGGCGCCATTGGTTTTAACAATGGGAATGCTTTCTGTTCTTTACTATACGTAGTATACGAACAATATTAAATTTGACTAACCTTAGCATGAAAATTTGTGTTTTTTATCTCGAATGATTTCGTCAAATACATATATAATATATAACATAATCTATTAAAAATAGATGTTGATGATAGAAAGGCTCTCGGATATAAAATCAAGATAGTATAAAAAAAGCCAATGTGAGCCAACGCCGTTGTTGGGGCGAAATAGCTTATTTATTAAATTACAATTACAAATATACAAATGACGTAAACGTAATCGTAAATGACGTGATATAATCTATTAAAATTTGTATTTATAATACTTGTCTTAATACTATGAACATTTGGATTGCAACGTAATTATAAAATTTATTATCTTTGAAAATTCAAAGATTTTATTAAATTAAGTACTCAGAGATATTACACATAGATAATAAAATTTATTTTTTGAATAATTTTAAGTCAATTTTGTTTACACTGACGCTTAATTACTGAAATATTTAATATTACAAGTTTTGAAACTTTATGAACAAGAATTCTTTTTTCATTAGAGAATGTAATACTTGAGAAAGATTGATGAAGGCTTTATGAAATATTCTATACATTGACGGAT
The DNA here is from genome assembly GCA_003063805.1 of Aphaenogaster ashmeadi. NCBI lineage: Eukaryota > Metazoa > Arthropoda > Insecta > Hymenoptera > Formicidae > Aphaenogaster > Aphaenogaster ashmeadi. Next base: position 226,886 of record NJRQ01000153.1, read on the forward strand.
TTTCGACGCAATCTATAAATAAAATAATCGAAATACGCGTTTGTCAAATCTTACATTTTATGAAACTACCTACATAGTTGACATAGCCGGAACGTTTCTGAAATGAACGATCAATCGTAAAAAGGTAGATACATCATGTTAGATATCCATCGATCATCGATGTGATTAATATTAAAATTAAACCAGTATTCATCTGACTCTATTTGTTATATCATAAAAGCCGCGATGATATTTATGACACGTGTCTTCGTATCAAGTGATTTATTAAATTATTTATTGAAAGTGATTTGTTTCTGCACAAGAAAATCTTTTATAAGAGGATATTCTATCCTCTTTTAGAATTATCCGATATTTTATGATAAATTACACGATTTATACAGCAAATACTGCTTATACATCTTTGTTTAAAAAATTTTTTATTATAAATTTATACTTCTTCCTCATATATTGCAAAGTTTATTTTGCAATTTTCTCTGTATTGCTCATTTGTTTTAATTAAATATAATATTGGTATAATTAAATGTGATAGTATGAAATAAAACAATGTAAACAATTTTGCTAATGGTGCAGTGCTATAGAATTCACTTATTTATTGTAAAGCTAATTTGTAAATACACGTCTGTCACAAAGAACATAGAATGCATTCTGCTTCAATAATGCCAATGAATATTCATTTTTTATAACTATCGATTTTAATTTAATTAGAGGCTCGTGAAATATTCATGAATTTTCTGCATTTATAGCTTGACACTTATCCCGTGTAATAAGTACTTTTTTACTTTTTAACTTATTAAGAATATTTTTATGAGTTATCTTTTTATATAAAAAGTATCATTTGAATTTTCATGAATTACTTATTCAAGCAAAATTAACTTTATATAAGAGAAATTAAAAGGTAGAAAATAGATGATGATTTGGTTGGCCATTATTTGATCTATTATTGGTAATTAAAAAATATTTTATGCTACATTGAGAAGAGAAAATAATTATTTAAAATTTCGTGTAAAACACACGCAACGTAATAATTCAATTACTGGAGGACAAAAATAATATCAAAAAATATGTGTCGACATTTTACTCGATGAACGCGTCCAAATGAAAATTGTTCAAATAGAAGTGAAATAAAATTTAAAAAAGTTATGAAATATTATTTAAAGTACCTGGAAGATATCGAACGACGCGCGATATTTCATAATTTCCGTCTTGTCTAACACACGAACGCAACAAATGAGGAAAAGGTATCGTGCGAATACTTGCGCCAAGTGCACGATCAACACGGCAAAATCCAATCTGTTTAATAAATTGGCACAAATTTAATTACGCTGAAGACATATATGAAGACTGACTATATTGAAATTATTAATGCTGCATAGTATTTATTAGGTGATTTAACATGAAACCTACTATTTTAATATCCCAGTTTTTCATTGGTGCGATTCATATTTTGTCAAAACGCCGCAGCGCTGCACCTAGAAAATAAAATTCTCAATTTTATTTGATTGCGATAGATGACATTGCATAGCAAACATTTTTGTTTGCTCTTGCGTTTCCATGCACTCAATCAGATTGATGAGAGCTCCACAAATTCTTTGAAGTCGTTTTCAATTTTGTAATGGGTATGTAAATTTTTATTAAAAATGACCGATCGATAGTTTTGTTATCAAATAGGTTTGTAAAATAATCTTTGTAATAAACAAAAACTGGGATCCAAAAGAAATTAAGTTCTTTTGTCTGATTCAAATGAACACAAAAATATGTAAAAGACATCTTGAGGATCGCTAAAAGATTATGATGTCTTTTTGACATCTTTTAGACTCCTCGTGACACAAAGTTTCGGATAAAGAGCAAACTTTAAGGTACTGGCGGCTGCACTTCTCCAAATGTCTCTCTGAAATCGGCTCCATCCCAGCCATGAGGGATTTTAATAAGCGGCGCGTAAACTCGTGGGAACGAAAAAGTGACGAAGTTCGAGTACGGGCGGTAGATCGAAGTCGCGCGGAATCGCGGAATCCAATTTAAATAATACTATCCTTCCGGCAACTTCGACTTCGGCGTTTTCCCCGGGGAGAGCAAGCGACCGATTGCCCACCTCCGCATTCGTCGCCCTTTCCCTCTCTAACTATTCGTCCCAAAGGAGCTTAAAAAATGATCCGCCAAAAGAAATTACAGACGCGCGCGCAGTTCTTGCCAACCTCTCTTTTCCTTCTTTCACTCTCTTCCTCTCTCAATCTTTTTCTCCCTCAATTCCGTTTGGGACTGGATTAAATTCTCCATCGAATTCCGCAGCGTCTGTTCTCATCGGAAGAGAAGATTCGCCCGAAAACGTTCACGCGCAAGCCGAACTGTCGATATCCCGCGAAGCTTTTAACGCCGAGCAAGTTAGAAAATGTCAACGACCTCAGTCAGATATTACGTAATTACTTAAGCTTAAAAAAGGAGCCATAACTGACCGCGAACGGTAGTTTCCAATGGCGAGTGAGAATGACAGCCGTCGTTCGCACGGAGATTATTTGCGAGACTGAATCCGGAGCACGGTATATGAACGTTAATCGACAACTCGAAAATTGAATCCGCGTATTAAATGCATGAATCGAAATGGGATTACTTGGTCATTACGGATATCATCGTGCTTAAAAAGAACGCTGACTAGTCCACATAAGTATTTTATGATTGCCAAAGTAGAGAAGTTTCTTCGTGTAAAATCTGTCTCTAATTTAGATCTGTCAAATTCACTTAACTAAGAGTTAAGAAAACTATTTATTTGATCAGTTTTATTTTTCTTAAGAACTAGAGAGACTACGTTCAAGAATAATAATTTAATACGAGACATAAAGTATTAACATATTTAAATACATTAACTATTTATATTTTTTTAAAGTAATAATAATTTATATATATATATATGCATATATATTGTATTTTAAAGTAATGATAATTTTTATATCGTTTTTTCTTAAATTATAATACTTATTAAAAGTTTATTATATTGACAATTTTTATATCAAATAATGATTTGTCTACTATGGATTATATAAAAAATATTATTATTAATCATAAAATAATTTTAGAATTGTATTAAATATTTTATATTCTTTGTAAGAAGAGATGCAAGTAAAATGTTGGTAAATTGTCGATGGTCGCAATTACAAAAATTTTTATTTGCAATATATTGTGATCAATCAGACATGGAATTTTGTTAAGTGCGCATGGTATGACAAATTGTCCGTCCCGCCCACATTTAAGTAATCTATTTTGTATCTTATTATATGAAAACACCTATCATATCTCCTAACAATATTAGCATCGAATATGTCCGTTAAACGTATTTTACGATGATATCTTTTTCTAAGGTAACAGTTTGTTATTACTTGAAGGATTTTTCATTTTGGTATTTATTATTTAAAAGCCTTTGATATCACATTAAATTTATAAATTACATGTAAATTTTCCTGTATACATTTGGTCCATATACTTTCAGTACATTCGATCGTCAAAAAACTACGACTTGTGAGATTTTTGAATTTACATAAAATTAATTTTGAAAATGAAACTTTTAGACTGCAATCTTTTTATGCCTGGTTATTCTTAAGTTTAAAGAATCAGAAATTCAGAAAATTTTAATTTTTAAATTTTTTTTGTAAATAAATTTAATTTCTGAGATTAAAATTATATTATATGTCTAATTTATAAACATCCGAGTAAGTGAATACTTCTGAAATTATGTGCTTAAGAATATTCAAAATTATATGAGAATATCATGCTCAGCGTAAGGTCCATCTGACCCCCAAAGTGCATCAGATAGTTAAAGCACATTCCATCGAGTCCCTTTAACTTTCGAATTCTCGCTTTTACCGGCACAAAGGCACTCATGTATTGAGCTCGGTCTCCTGCTTGACAGCTTCATTTCACTCTAAGTGGTTTCACCATGTCGCATCTCTGGTATCGCGCGACATTAATCAAGGGATTGCCCGAGTGTTTCAGCAAGTGCGTTGAAAGCATCCTACTGTAACTCGTACTTACGTAACCAATCACATTACGTTATCTGATAAACGATATATTTGTCTGAAACTTTGGATTTTATCTTATTCATGCCACATTGGCTTGTTCATATTCGTCTCATTATTTCTGTAATTTTATTGGCATTGATAATATGATGTTAATATCGAAAATATGTAAAATTAAAGATTCCTTGAATTAATTAAGGTAGGATATTCGTTCTCTCTCTTAATAAAAGTACCTTTGTGTTATGTACTCAAAGCGTTCTCGTTTACTTAAATGAAGAAGAGAAAACTCTATGGAATATCCTTATTATTTTCATTGTAAAGTTATTAAAATTATGAAGAATGGTTGGAAGATTTTCTTTTAATATTCATTCGAATTCTTAGTCTGTGACTATCTCCGACAAATATTAAATAGTCAATCTCGGACTTAAATTTATACGCGAATAAGAATTCCATGAGTAATTTATATTGTAAAATAATTAATTTACGCGCGCGCGCGCGTTTAATTTTCTATCGTTTAATATAATTTTATATGTTAGAAAGGAATATAAAGGTTCATAATCCATTTTATGAATTGATATACATTACCTTAAGACGAGAGAGACCTAAGACGTAAAAATTTTAATAATATATAGATTTTAACAATATTATTTATTAAAACATATTCTAAATTATAATTCTTATATCCATAAAATATGAAATTTTAACATTATTGAATTATTTATTGTTTATAAATCTTCATGAAACCGATCGTCCAAATTACCATTCTGGCGTTATATAGTCCCATCAACTGTTGCTTACAGCATGCAACTTACAAAAGCTGATAACGTGTAGATGGAACAAAAACGATCGGCGAAAGGACGAGAGAGATGTCGAGTGAGTTTAATATCATCAAATTTGCATAGCAGCCGACTTGAGAATCGTTGTTGGACAGTTGTACTGAATTTCAACAACGAGCTCGCTTGCGATTCTTTCGATTGCGAAACTCTATTTTCGTAAACGTGCCGATTCTACGCAAGCCGGGAGAAAAGTTGGACTGGCGCACGTTTCCGAGACGCGTTTACGCATCTGGTCACGAACAATCCGTTCCCAATTCCCCGCTCGAAAACTCACGCGCAAGCGAACGTCCGGTGCATTGGAGAGAAAGCTTTTTGCCGACAGCTTTTATCGATATGGATGATGTAACCGCAGGTCGATGCGTTTTGCTTTCGCGTTCACCTAACTGAAGCGGAAGTAGATGTTATACGTCAGGTGTTACCTATATACCTCATATTCTTCTTCTTTTAGTAAAGAATTTCCGGGTGAGAGAAGCATGGTTGAATTTTTCTCTTGTGCTTTTTCGCATTCGTTTCTATGAACATTATGAAGTACATCGATATATACGTTATGTTTTTATTGTAACTGTATCCGACATTTTTTAGATGCATTTGCATTTGCGTTGTTATTTGAATGGAAAAATATACTACAATCCTGCGCTCAAGTTATTCTCGAAGTTTTTAAGGAAAGCAACGACCATTTCATTAAATTGTATTAGATTTAATAAAAACTTGAACTAATGTAAAATAATATAATAAATTTATCAGTATAATATAAATTTACATCATTTAATTATTACATAAAAGTTGTGCGTGTGTTTTCCTTAAAATCAATTTATTATTCTTTTTTTCAAATTATACTGAATATTATCTAAAGGGTACATACATATTTAACTATATGCAAATATTCCTCATTAAAAAGTAGTTACGTTTACTATACGAATATTTTATTAGAATTCAGATCGAAATTTAATCGAATTACTACTTGTATGAGCAGTCTAAAAACAAAGTGGCAATCAATGCTAACTGATCATATTTTGAACTGTGTCACAGCGCCAACTCTGACGATCAGTGACGATTCTGGACGTATAGTTTCCAAGGAAAGGCATCTGAAGGCAGGCAGTGTCCTCAGGCTCAGGTGTGAGGCGAGGGACGTGCTTGAGTCGCTGAACGAGTCCGTCGTTTGGACTAGAGGAGACGAAACGCTTACAGAGGACATTAGGTAAGTGCTTGAAACAAACCATCGTTGCACATTGCGACCATTTGTTTCCGATTTGGACGCGATAGCTGCGATCGCCTTTTCTATAGTTCGTATTATTCGAGAAAATAAGTTTTCCCTAAACTATCCAGTGCAACTGCATTTACCATTGCAGTGTCTCTTTAAAAACGCTATCTACAAACCCGCTCTTCTCTCCATCCTCCATTTCATCTTTTCTATTATTATAATATATTTATAAATAAAAATACAAATATGGTCATAAAATTATTTTTATAAATAGTATCTTATGACCATATTTGTATTTTATATTTAGCGCTAAATTCAAGAAGATTGTACAAAGATAGCCGCGAATTGTAGATCTTGTCGAGACGTTTTAAAAAAAATTATACAATTTGCAATATGCAATTATATATATTTTTGATAAGCAACCATGCGTTTTCCTTGCACCAATTGATTCGTTTCAGTATTCTATGCATAAAAATATTAGGGTACCGTTATCAAGAAATGAATGGTTTATGAGATATTTTATATTTTATGTCAAAATATTGTAAACTTTGAAGCTTCATATCTCCGGACCGGCTTATGCAAAAGACAATTTTTGGGGGTGTTTTGAAAACATCTCGTCGAGATCTACAACTTTTATCTCAAAGAAAAAATTAAGTTCCATTTAAGAAATTAGTCGCCTTTTTTCTTGAAAACGACGACATCTACGACATCGGAATCATATGCCCTCCTTTAGGCCATACAACTATTGTCTGAAACATTTTTCCGTATCTTCCATATTTTTCAAGAGATTTGCCTGTGTCGATTAAAATGACTCATCCTGTATATAGTTAAGAAAACTATAAAAGTCGTCTTAATAAAAATCTTTTCAATATTTCTTGTTATTATTTGATTTGAGATCTGGATCTGTTCGATTTAATATAAAATACATTATTGGCAAAAAATAAAAATTGATAATATCATCGCGAATTTCTTTATCGTAATCGATTAGAAAGACACGAGACTCTGTGCAGTCTTACGAAGAAAGAAAGAAACGACGTCTTGTAATCTTTCCCGAATGATTCCGCTGCAGTTCTGGTGTAAAAGAGATTTTTAATTAAATTATCGAATCGCGACAAAACTGGAATAGATAAATGTCTCGAGGTTTGCTCGAGATCTACATTCCCGAAAGGAGCGAAGATTCCTCATCCCATCTTTCCCTCGACCTTCCATATTCTGCTTTCTGCTCCTTCTGAACGACGATAATTGGAATATTTATAATAAAATATTTATAATAAAAATCCTGCATAGAGCTATTATTCTCGTGAGACAATAAAAGATTTACGTCCTGCTCATTTTTAATTATGTGTTTTAAAATGCATAGGTATTTTCAGAAATGTCTATATTCATATAAACTATATATACAATGTAGATATAGGTTCTTTTATTAATGTAATTTTGTAAAAATAAAATATTGAAATATTTTTATTCATAAACTAAAAATAATAATCTTCATAGATTTTCTGTTAGAAACTCGGAGCAGTAAGGCGTTAAAATGCACGCTTGGAATATAGGCGAATATTCACGCTCGGTTCAAACACGATCGTACCCCACTTTACAGTTCTACAATTTCTCCCCCATGTAGGAGCGAATATCTTTGTGTATTCTATAAACACTTCATATCGATAGCACCTTGATATCAAATTTACGCAGAAAAGTATGAGATATACATCTGAAAGATACAGTGTAGTTGTAATAGTGTTTGATATCAGCCTTGAAAAAAGATTTCTAATCCAAGAGTTCTTTTTTGCATGATATTATCTGCAAACTAAATTTCAAGGACTTTTACGTTTATATACAGGGTGTTTCATTTTAATCGCCCTAGACAAATATCTCGAAAAATATTAAAAATACGGAAAAACGTTTCAGACAAAAGTTGTATGGCCTAAAGGGGGACATATGATTCCGATGTGAGTCATGTCGTAGATGTCATCGTTTTAAAGAAATTTTAAAGGCGACTAATTTCTTAAATGGAACTTCATTTTTTCCTTGAGATACAAATAAGCTTTATGTAGATCTCGTCAAGACGTTTTCAAAACACCCCCAAAAATTGTCTTTTGCATAAGCCGTTCCGGACATATGAAGCTTCAAAGTTTACAATATTTTGACATAAAATATAAAATATCTCGTAAACCATTTATTTCTTGAAAACGGTATCTTAATACTTTTATCCGTAAAATGGGATGAATCAATTGATGTGAGGAAAACACATGGTTGCTTTTAAAAAAAATTATGCAATTTGCAACATGCAATTGCCCCCCTTTAGGCCATACAACTTTTGTCTGAAACGTTTTTCCGTATCTTTTATATTTTGAGATATTTGCTTGGGGCGATTAAAATGAAACACCCCGTATATACACGTAAAAGTCTTTAAAATTTAGTTTGCAGATAATAACTTATATATACATACGTGGTGCTACCCAAAATTTCCGAGAGTTTGATTGTCCCGAGCAAACCAGTAGTGGTACGAACTTGCGCCGTTAAGTGCTTCTGAGTATATCTTTCAACTGTGAATCTGCCAACTGGCGTCTTTATAAGTGCACGTGTTTCCGAGTTTCGGCTGTTTTCTTTACATCTCGTTTTGTGTAAAGTGCCCAAAATTAAAACTAAAACTAAAACTACCCAAAATTTCCGAGAATTTGCTCGTAAAAACATTAATACTTACTGTAAGTCCTAATTTCCACCGTCACCTTCAAAGTAGTCACCTTGGGCTTGCTACCCAAAATTTCCGAGAATTTGATTGTTCCGAGCACACCAGTAGTAGTACAAACTTACGCCGCTAAGTGCCTCTGAGTGTATCTTTCAACTGTTAATCTGCCAACTGGCGTCTTCATAAGTATAATACTTAAAGTAAGTATTAATGTTTTTACGAGCAAATTCTCGGAAATTTTGGGTAGTTTTAGTTTTAGTTTTAATTTTGGGCACTTTACATAAAACGAGATGTAAAGAAAACAGCCGAAACTCTCGGAAACACGTGCACTTATAAAGACGCCAGTTGGCAGATTAACAGTTGAAAGATACACTCATTGTCAGAAGCACTTTAGTGGCGCAAGTTCGTATCACTACTGGTTTGCTCGGGACAATCAAATTCTCGGAAATTTTGGGTAGCACTACGTATATATATTGATTTATTTTGCTTCTATATATAACCAAATATAAATTTTTAATTATTAGATTTATGAACTTGATAAGATAAAGATTAGATTATAAAAATTTTAAGAAACAACTTTTTCGTGTAATTAAGTTAATTTTGTGTAGTTAAATTTAACAATTAATATAAATACAAATCTCAACTTTAGAAATTTTTCATGGAAAAACTTTACGCACATTTTTACGCATTTTGGAAGTATTTTCAAATGATATCGGAAGACGAAGTTTTAGTCCGCTATTTATTAGTTATATCTGTTTGTAAAGTATATACGAAATTTAAATAATATGTTCTCACGATAAATTCATCGTTCAGTCTCGAAACGAGTTTCTTAATTAAATCGGCGGGCAATGTCTAGTCGAAATCGACATGCAGCAGACTAGAAATTCCTCCGACAGCATTTTACGTCCACTCAACAAAATCATCTCCGTTTCTCTCCTTCGTAGCTAAACTTGACGATAACGTAAATATACAGGGTGTTCTGGGTTCTTCGTAGCTTTTTCATTTTTGCAAATTTATTTTGAGTTGATATCTTCTTAGCGGAAATGTCATAATTTATGTGTAAAGGCGATTGAAAATTTAGCAATTGAATTATCAAAAATAAATCTTTAAGAGCGCGAATAGATATCGAAATCTTGTTCTTCATTTAATTCGAAATGTAAAATTTTAATCTAAGTATAAATATATAATACAAAATCTTTCTTTTAATTATATATAGAAATAATGATAATAATATAATTTTAATTTAATTATCAAAGCATGTTGTGTTTTAGCTTTTAAAGATTAGCTAAAAAGAGATAACATTTTGGAATTGAATTAAGAATTTTAATTTAAAGATTAAAAAAACTTAATTTTATTTATTTAAGTTATAAATTTATTTAACTTTTGTAATTAAATGACACCAAGTCAAATTTGTATGCTATCGATTTTAAGATTAAAAGTAGACTTAAGATTAAGAAATCCGTAGCCAAAAGAACATAGGAACATCCTGTATATTCACGTAGAGTTCCGTTCGTGTATCAACGCGGTACGTGAACTGGACAGGAAAGAGAAACGTGGATAGAAACTCATGGCTCGATCTCGTTTCTAGCGAGAACAGAACGACAGAGATCTCGGCGGGCAAGGAGGTCCTTGTGATCGTCAGTACTCTCATCGTGGAGAGAGCCAGCCCCAGGCATGCAGGGAACTATAGCTGCATGGTGCCCGGCAAAGCCAAGACCACCGTCGCGGTCCACGTTCTCAACGGTGAGTACGTCCTTTACGTGCACACATATGCCGTCGTATTATAGCTTTTCCCTCTCACTCCTGAAAGGAAGGGGAAGATTCCGCCGGTACGTCGGTCGTTATATACTTATCAAAGGGAAACGAAGTTTCTTCATAGCTAGAAGACTTCGGATCAGAATGCGCACTATGGATTAACAATTTTGAAACTTAGATTGTCATGACATTTCCTTTCTGTCTTCCGTCCGTTTCTGCGTGACCTTTTTGCTTAGGTTTCCGCTCCGCGACAAAAGCACGAACCTTCTACAAAACTGCATTTCTAAGCTCAAACGGACGATTACATGGTATATGAAGTTTCACCGGAAATCTCGAAGTTATATTGACTTTTAAAAGTTTCAGTGTATGAAAAGGAGAGACATGTTGCATATAAATTAAATTCTATGCTCTTGAAATTTATCTGAAAAATTTTACAACTCTATATTCACAGAGAGGCAATATTCTTTGAGAAAAATTCTTTATTATTAACCCTTCGAGGCCACACTGGGTGGCGGCCACCCAGACAAAAATTCAGTCCCGATATTTTTAAGATAGGCTTTATAATCAGTGTCCCTCCCACCTAGAATCCCTAGTTTAAGTCCCTCTTTCGAAGATCCGTGCAGTAGAAAGGCTTTGAGCCACATCAGTTATGTTTGGTAAACATTTGAAAATTATGGGTATGACGTATTTTTTCCTTTAAAATAACACCATTTTTACATAATTTCCTAAATGGGCGCTACTTAATATCGAATCTTAAAAGATACGAATTTTTAAATTGAAAAAGTCATTTTTCCAAATTTTTTCCTTTTCGATTTTTTATAAAAAATTGGGAGCACATTTCGGGTTCTGCACCATACATATTTTTGAACAACACCCTTAAGATGTTTCATGAATTTTTACAACTTTATTGGTGCACATTAATTGGAATTATGAGACTTTGAATCTGCTGGGTGGCGATCACCCAGTGTGGTCGGGGCGTATTAAAAAAGGAGGTGTGGCCTCGGAGAGTTAAAATTCTTGGAATCTTTAATAATTTATAAAATTTTTCAACACAATCGAAGTATAAAACGTTAAAATTCCGCTGCCATCAAACATCAATGTTTATTGTAATAATTAATGCCTGAACATCTTTTAAACGTTTCTGTGCGTTTTAAAGCATCGAAATGTCTATTTATAAAAATTACATCTGTTTCCATCCATATTCTAACAATAAGATTGAACGAGAAATTATTTTCAATAAAAATTTGATTTTAGACGAAGATAGTTTATCGTTTCTCATGTTTATCTTTTCTCTTATAATCGCTTAAAGCTTAGATGGACGAAACGAACAATTTTCTCCTTAAATGCTTCTTATTGATAAGGTCTCCATACGTGAACTTTTTACATATATATGTCTTCTCGTTGCTTCTTGTTGTTCCAACGAAGGCAGAGCAAGTTTCCACGATGAGTCTAGTAGTTACTTATCAAACTTGAATGGACCTGCTCGTCGCGCAAAGGACGGCGGGAATACGAAACAAGGTATAAATCGTGGGGGATTTGCACGGTGATTACTCACGGTTGAGCCGCGCGGGCACGTTTTTCGCTCCCTGCTATTTCCGGATACAGCACGCGCTAACCGCGCGCAACGCGGTTACGACGGCCTTTCTCTTTCTGGCAATATAGAATGTTAATGTCGCTGTAGCTCTTCATTATATCGCACGACCTTCTGCCGGCATTTCCGAAAATTTGCGAGGACGCTTAATTTATTCCAGTCGACCGCATTTGCGTGATAGGGAAATATTGTGCGTTTTATCACGCGGCGCGCGTTCGGAGCTATGCCACCAGAAAACACCTTTTCCACGGCTCTATATACCATCCAGCGACGAAATGGATGTCCCGAGTACTTTGTAGCGCTTTTCGGAAAATGTCTGATTTATCAGCGAACGGGTGTTTCGCATTTTCCTCAATCTTCGCGATCTGAATAATAAACGCGTCAGAACTGCAGTAAAAAGATTTCTATTAATTATTTTATAAATAATATTTCCGAACTTCTCAATTCACCGAGTCTATTATCGCAAGAACTATCGGAAATAAAATATTCATTGGAGAAGAGTGAAGCAATATTAATGATGAAAAAGATCTCATTCTTTGAAAGCTTGATAAAAATCTCAAAGGACAAGAAAAACCACTCGCGCGGATCTATGACGATATATTATAAAATAAGCTATTAATTATAAATCCAGAAGCAGTTTGCAACATGTAATACGACTGAGACGTGAAGGTGATGATAAATCCCTTGTAAAGCGTACGCCTTTTCCGGGGCGAACATCAGTAAGATGGGAAACTCCTCTTTATCCCGTAATGCGCTTAGCAGATGTACCGAAAACTCAGCGAGAAACTCGGAGGAGAGGAGAGTCTGTGTTCCTTCGCGACATTATCCATTCAACTACTTGAACGTAGCTCTCACACGACGTTCGAATCGCGCTCGATTGCACCAATTCCAAAGCATCTAATCGTGCCACGACATGCAGAAAAAATGAAGAATGTACTCCTAGTTTACGACATTAAATTACGTGAAATATAAATTTCCGCGAGACCTATTGTCTTAAAATATGCGAAGAAGATATGGTTGTATTTTATTGTTTCTTCCACTTAAGTTTCTAGGAGATTTTATTTAACTAACAAGGGAAGATCCCTAACTTGGAAATTCAAAAAATTATGAAACTTTGGCAACACATAGAGAGTATCCGGATATATGATACGCTTTTCTTGCTGTCCAAATTCATCTTAAAGAGGTAAAATCAACCCCTGACAGTTGGCCCATTTTTTATTAATAATTTTTTAAACAATTGATAAGTTTTCTAATCGATAAATCTTATTTAAAAAAATAAATTTTCTCTATAAAATTTTGTTCTATTTCTTTTTGTTGGCGAATAATAAAACAAAAACGAAAAGTGAGCCAACTTTCAGGAGTTGATTTTACTCCTTTAGAGTGAATTTGAGCAGCAAAAAATAGCATATTACATATTAGGACACCCTCTATGTATTGCCAAAATTTCTTAACTTTTTGAATTCCCTGGTTGTGGAGGCCTTGTAAGATCTTGATTTTATAAGAAAATGCTGAGATATGTAATATGATTTCATAGGATAAATGAACATAATTGAATCTTTGTTAAAGTTCCGTTTTGAAATAAAAGAGTGATAATCTTCTGAGGCTTTTAGCAGAGAAAAAATTCAGTAATAGCATTTCGGAAATATATCTTATATAAAAGAAGAACGTCTTCTTATACAGTTCGTCCTACGATGAAAAGATAGAAGGGCGTTGATCCCTAAAGCTTTTAGTCGTGATCGCCAAGAAAAACAGAAGCAGAGGAAACAAACAGCGGATCTTACAGTATTGATTAAATGTAATCTGCGGTAAACATTTACAATAATAATATTTGAAATAAAAACGTTATTCGATGAAAAAATGAGAAATAATTTTTGTAACAAAGAGTCTAGACAAGAAAAATAATTATTTATTTATTAGTCGACTCCAACTGGCCATATATAAATTACAAAAAAGAGAAAACCTCTATAGAAGCCTTCTGTATATAGATTAAGTACTGCTACTTCTTCTTTTCTTTATTGTTGACATTTTGATTTTATTATATTAACATATTTATCCATCTCATTACATCATCATTGTTCACGACCAAAATTGTAATATTTTTTCAGTGTTTACTTGAGAAGGACCCAAACCGAGGGTCGAAATGTTAAAAAAAGAGTAGAGGTTTTCTCTTTTTTGTAATTTATATATGGCCAGTTGGAGTCGACTAATAAATAAATAATTCTGTTAATTATTACTGGCGGTCCATCTACCAATCTTTGAAGAAAGATAATGCTTTTAATTGAAAACTTAAAAATATTATTTTTGAATCGTATCTTCGTGGGCGTGATACAAGAAAATCCCATCGAGAAAAGTACCGAGAAGAATCGGAGAAGAATAAACAACTCACAGATCTTACGCTTTCAACCATATACAACACAAACATGTTTACGATGAAATAATATTATTAAAAAATAACTTGATTTTTACGATTTATCTTATTGAAAATAAGAGATTTTTTTGGATCTCTATAGTTTTTAATATATAATTGCCAAAAATTAAAGCATGATGCGCACAATACAAATAAATTTACGACAAAGTTTCATTAAAACAAAGAAAAGAATAATCGTTTCTGTAGTAAAAAATATATTAAAGAAGTAATGTAAAGTTCATTCAATGTAAAGTACGAGAAAATGAAATGAGAGAATGAAGAAAACGAGAAATTGCACCGAGAATATAATCATCCTTGAGTTTTTAGCAAGATGCAGAACGACTTGTGTTCTTGCTGAAACTCAACGTAATATTAAAGTCGTTGCGAGGAATCAGATCACGTATCTTCCCGTAAGAAACAGGGGAAACGGTTTCGTATTTGGCTGATAGGATCAATGCACTTTTAGAAACGTTAAGCGAGAACAGTCCCGAACTCGGAAGACGCTACGTCCGTTTTGATGTAGCTGACGGTGGCACAAATCTTTTGATACTTCGACAATGCACAATGTGCATTGTGCTCCTTTCTCGATGATCCATAACGAAACTCGCGCGTTTGCCAAGACGGCGGGAAAAAGCACGGCCTTCCTCGCAAGGAAGGGCGATGTTTTCTCGCCGGGATATCTGTATTTCTTGAGATGAACAGACGCCGATAAGAGAATGAGAGATAAGAGGAGATACGAAAGCAGCGTCCGTCTCCTCCTTCTCGCGAACATAATACACGTTGCTTTCAACGGCACGCCTTCATTCGGAAGCCACTTCTCCTCAAAAGTAAAACTCAACACAAGGAAATCTTAATCTTTCGTGCAGCTGTCATAATCTCGAAAACGCATCTTTGATCTTCTTCAGCCGTGTCATTGCTTTATTCCTCGCGAGTGCATTCATTGCTGTCGCAATAGCGCCGTTTCAATTTCGCGAATTACGTTTCGTTGAGATTAATCTCTCGAAACAGTTTTATTCAGTGACGCTAAATGAAAAAAACTGAAAGGAAACTCCATTTTCATTTAGTAATTTATTATCATTTCACGTTTGTTATGTAAAATTTATAGTTTTCCTTAGTATGTAATATTCAGAATAAAGATACCAAATTGCGTACGAATGATATGCAAACTTTGAGTAAATTTAGGAAACTTTGTAAAGTATAGGAAATGTATAGGAACTTAGTTTTTCGATTTTGATTCATGTCACCTATAAATTCAGTAGAAGATTCTCTCATGTCTCATGGAACATCGAATTTATGTTTCGCTTTTCACCAACACATCGAGTAGACTACAAAAGATATGAATGTATATATTTCGGCGTCACTACTAGTCGCGTAGGTTTTTTTCAGCAATGGTCCGACAGCCACCGCGTGAATAACGGAAGCACAATAGCATAAGATTAAACAACGTCGTTTACTACGTATAGGCGCAATCTTTATTCAACGTCGCGTCGTCGTTCGCTGTTAGTAGCCTCGTGTAGACAACGATGCCGACGACTACGACGACGACCGGGATGCACGTTTCATGGAAATAGAAATGCCAGCAGCCTAATGTGACGGCGACATGGAAATGGGGTGAGTCGTGGAGACCGAGGGGTTGACGGAGGGGTGACTGAGGAGGGGGTTGCACCAGAGGGGGCAGTGAATACACCTCGACGGGAAAGGAGCGCGCGTTATCGTGCGACCACTTTTTTCGTCCATTTGCGAGCTTTATTCCGAGCAGCGGCAGCGACGGGCTCACGTCTGCTAAAGCGCGTCTAATGCTTCCTGACCCGAGGCTCACGTGCGCGGATAAGAACGGCGTTAACCTCGGACGAGCATAATAAGGCACTCGCGCAAGACGGACGACTTTGCGGCACGGAGGGTGGCCGCGATAGCGTCGCGACGCGATTTCGCCCCTATGACGTTGGGCTTTTGCCATGAGCTTTTCGCGCAGCAAGATTTTAGCCCTTTTCAATACCGAGACTATACGTATTCAGAGAGAAATCTGAATTTTTCATAAGTTTTTTCCTGTAGTGTTATAAGGGTTTAAAAGAATTCTGGGATGCTTCAATGGAGACCAGTCTTGACCGAAAAGAAGTTTATAAAATTGGAAATTTTAATACACACACACACACACACACACACACACACACACACACACACACGGAAAAAACAATAAGGTTGCCACAAC
>NJRQ01000153.1:243674-260867 GCA_003063805.1 Aphaenogaster ashmeadi
ACACGGAAAAAACAATAAGGTTGCCACAACCACAATAATAGTAACATTTGGTACAGCCACGTCCTGTGGTTGTCACATTCACATTGTTTTGTGTAATGCATCTATAATATGTTTGTCTCAACATTCACTATGTTTGCTGTACCAAATACATATAGTTGCCTTCACATCAATGTGAATGTGACAACCACAGGACGTAACTGTACCAAATGTTACTATTATTGTGGTTGTGGCAACCTTATCGTTTTTTCCGTGTATATATGTGTAAAATCATGGCTATATAATTATTTAAACAAATATATTAGTTACAATAATATTATATTAAATGTCACATTTTCTGAGGAAATGAAAGGTTTCATACATATAGCCTTTTTTTTAATAAAAAAATTTAGATTATTTTATTACTTCGATTGTGAATTTAGATTGTGGAACTTTTCTATCTGCTAATAGTTGTTTTGCTTGTTTAAATAATTAAATAATAGTATACAGGTTAAGCTACTACATTATTTCTTGTTAATACAATGCTTGATTCAAGAGCATAACTGCTATTATTTTTTTAAATTTCTAACATCTTTTGAATAATGAGTAGAAATTATGATTGCAAATTTGAAGATAAAATAATCAGCAGATTTTTCTTATCAGTGCTTATTTATAGAAGGCTTCTCGTATACGGAAATAGCTTATTAATGAGCAAGCTAATATTTAGCGTGACGTATTACGTGAAAATGGAGCTTTAAAGCGGTCACTTCGCTCGGGGCTTTCATATAGGTGATTCACACATTGACTAAAGTACGAGATAAACGGTATTGTGACGCATTAGGAACAATGTCAGCCGCAGGGATTCCATGCTCTGGTATTGATCGAATTGAGTCCGCCAGTTCACGTTGTCATTAATGTATTCGAGCGATTTGGCGCGTGACTAAGATTATTAGCGAGTTAAATTCTCTAGTGTATTCTGTGCCAGAAAAATAAGGCCACAAAATGACAAAATACTAGTTGCTTCAAGCATTTAATGAATTAGAGAATCCTCACTTATACTTATTATTAGATATTTAATTTTGAATATATTTCGATTGTATTTTCTAGATGTATATTTATATTTTTTTAATATTATGTAAAAAACTAAATTGAACTTGTGATTATAATTATACGCAAATATATCTAAAATTTTGCGGTACACGGAAAGAATGGTTTTGCTGAAATATTTAAAAATTTGGCCAGATACAGATCTGAAAATAATTTTGTTGGGTCATCAAAATAATTATGTAGGATGCCCAAAATAGTTGCTAGAATATCAAAACTTTTTGCAGCATTATGCATCATGTTTGAGTGTCCTACATAGTTATTTTGGATGGTCTAATAAAATTATTTTCAGATCTGCGTCTGGCCAAATTTTTAGATATTTCAGCAAAACCGTTCTTTCCATGTATAGTTTACTATCGTAATATGTATTTATTTCATCATTATTGAATTCGAAGATCGCATATTTTACAGTGCATCTGATAATTTTGCTAAATTATATATATGCATATGTATGTAAAAATCTGATAGCGAAAAATGGCTTTTGGAATCAATAGAGTACAACCATGATATTAATTGGCACCTACTTCGATGGTAGTTTTATGCTATTGTCTCGTAATTTAGAGTCGTTGTTAAATAAGAAAGCGAATATATATAATTTATGATACATTTCAACAATTTCGTATAACATATCTTGTAACATATCAAAATAATAAGGATATGAGATTATATTATTTTCAAGAACAGTACTCATACAAAGTTAATGTATTTGCATAATATTAAATTAATAAGAAGTCCTTAAATACCAAATAGATAAACATTAAAAATAAAATAAAATGAAGTAAAATAACTATAAAATATTTCTTAATCTTCTTTATAAATTGATGAACATCTTGTGTTTTCAGAATTAATTGTAATATTGTTTAACTAAAAATTAAATATAATGATAATATATAATTGTATTAAACACACGCAAGATTTTATGTACAAATTTGCTTTTCTCAAGCATTTAAGAGTGAATTTAATATTGCGACGTAATTTTAATTTTTTATAAATATTATAATAATATATAAATAATGAAATTATTTTTTAGTAATGTAATAAGAGTAACCAAATGTGAACATAAAATTATCATTTTATATGATGTTGGGATTTTGTATTTGCTTTTAAATATTTACTAAAAAGTTGCTTTCTGCAATATTTGCAGAGAAATTTGAATAACGCGACAATAAAATTGAATAAAGTACCAATTATATAATACACAATCGAGAAACTGTAATTAGAATACGTCGTAAACAATACCTTTGCGAGGACTTAATTTTATTTTATAAAATTATTTTAATATTGCAGTCTAATTAACTGAAACACAGTCTTCTCGTTAAAGCTTGACTTTAACTAAACCATATTTTAATGATTTTGCATTGAGTCGATTGTCAAAGCGTAATTCAGTTTACAGAATCAGAAATCAGGCAATCCACACAACAAATCGAATAAATCATGTGTTTGTAAATAATTCACTAACTAGAACCGATACGTACAGATAAATGAGATTAGTTTTCACTAATCTCATCTATTTAGTATATGTACAGAAAGTGATTTCTAATGAAATTCTACCTGTAGTCTATAAATTTCGTTATTCGCTATGTGTTTGTATTGAAATTCTGCTTTTAGTAAACCACAAATTTCACTATTCCTTTTGAAGGAACAAACCATGAATATACCGTATATTTATTAACGCAGTTATAAAATTTATAAATTTTGAATGCAAATTATATCGCGCTACATTCTACAATGTGCTCCAACAAAAAGAGATTTAGATATTATATATAAAAATTATAAACAATCTTTTCATGTATACCTGAAATAGATTTGTAATGAGAATATCCATTACATTATACATCTAAATTTTAAATTAATCAATAGAAGAGATTCTTATTGAGGCATTCACCCAAGTATCTGTAAGGACTGAGTCTTCGATTGGAGATCTGTGCTCGAGGGAATCTTATTTCACGAGCTGCTAAAGGCATACGACATTCCTCGAACATTTCCGGAGACGTAGCTTCACATGAGAAATCGTTCCGTGGTAAGATACAGCCGTGCTCTGCGGCTCAGTGACGTAATCCGGTAATTTCTCTTTCGTGTCTAGTCTAGCTTGGGTAGTGAGCTCGAGACGAGTACGAGGGCGAAGGTTAGGCGGGACCAATTAAAATGCCACCCGGCCCCGAATGCCTCCACCGCTAATCAACTCAGAACCGCGCAATGTTTGGGTCATTAAGGTGCGCTCTCGGGGCCTGAATTTCCAAGGCGAATGTCCTTATGCCAATTACATGGAGCCTCTGTTCTATTCTGGCGTCTACCGCGACTTTAATTTCGCGGCCACGGTAAAATGCCGCCTTGATTAATTGATTCTGATCTAATTTTGAGGAAGATACGAACTGCATTTACATAACTACTTTTCATTACACATTTCTTCAATGGATCGATATAAAAAAAATCAATAACATCAACATATTATTAGAAATGTTAGTCAAACAAAGTAAAATACGACTGCTGATTAAACTTTTGCATTAACTCTCAATTAATTGGAAATAATAAAATATTTTCTGCCTATCTAATCATTCGATATTAATAATGGACAAATAGGAGCTTAAGACGCAATTATCAGTGTATAATTAATTACATTGTTCTAAAATTAATTGAAATAATTAATTTTGTTGTCGACTGCTGGTCCATTTTCTGGACATCCAGATATGTGTGACAACCTCTAATTTAAGATTCAAATTATTTTCTGAACTAATCCTTTTCCTCCTCAAGAAGAAACTTTTCTCTACATATCCATAAAAATTTCCTTTTGAGAAGTTTGTTTAGAAGATAATTAAATAAAATCTCAAATTAGAGATTGTCATTTCTGGATGTCCAGGAAAAGAATCAGAATGTCAATGATTTATTAATATATTCAGATTGATTCTAGAAATAATATAATTAGTTATGCACTGCTAATGACGTTTTAAGCTTTTATTAGCCCGTTATTATTACGAATAATTAGATCTCAGAAAAGCCTTTATTATTTCCAATTAATGGAGAATTTATGTAAGTATATAAATTTAACAATTGTTGCTATATTTATTTTGTTAGAAAAAGTAATTTTGAGTTGAAAAAAAAGAATAAAGAAAATCTAAATGCAAAACTTCGATTTTTTTTCTTGAATTGTTGAAACGAACGTGAAAGACATTTGAGAATTGATATATTTTTTGCTATCAAAAGAGCGAGTCACACCAAAGTCGCCAAAGGCTAAGAATAACCCAACCTCAGAGTAGCCAAAGTAATAGAGACGAAGGTCCTTTCCGGAACGTGGCTCTCGTGGCAATTCGGTCCTTCTGTCGACGACTTCAGATTCCTACCACAGAGTCGTAAGAAGCAAGCGATACTAAATTCTAGTACGTGATCGTGGTGCCATGTAGGGTAGACCCGATATATTCGGAAAATATAACCCACATCGAAAGGCCGCTCCAACTTATGACTTTCGATTCGAACCCAATGATCACCGTTTTTTTTAACTTTATTGTCTTGTATACAAGATATCTCAAAACTTACACACTCGTGTTTCCCTAGATTTTTTGATGAATACAAAGTCAACATTTATAGCAGTTAATAACTTTGTAATGGATAAACAATATAAATATAGATCTCAGTACCGCGTAAGCAGGATCGTCGTACGACCCCGTCGTACGCAATCATCATTTGATCCCAAAAAAGAAAGAAATGAGAAAGAAAAGAAAAGAAAAAGGTATATTCATACATAAATTTTCTTAAGAGATACAAGTAAAAAATAGTTGAATTTGTTAAAAATTAACATGAACAGTTGTTTTCTGTCTTTAATACTTTGCTCCCGAAAATTGATTTATCAACGGTAAATTATGAAGAGAATGAATAGTGAGACAATAAATTCAGTAGTTGGATATTTCCAGATTTATAATAATAACGCGCTACAAAGAACACAGCTGTGGGATATATATCGAAGCATAAATCATAGAGTTTCCCCTACTGATCTCGGACCTTTTCTATGACCTTATCATCAATTTTTTTCTGTTATCTCTACCAAGTATACGACCAGAGGTTGACATTAAGCATACCATGTGTCATCGCGATAACCGTATTTCACTTCGTAAATTATTAAAATAAATTTCTAAAGCACATCATAACAAGATCTTAAGATTTATCTTTCAGAAAAAATATAGAAGTTGCAATTTTTTATTGCTTATATTATATCAATAAGAAGCAAAAAACTTAATGATCCACTATAAATGCGGGTCAAGTTACGAGTACAAGGCAATTATTAAAAAACTTAACTTTTTTAAACCAACGAATTGATTATACAATATAATTAATAAATAATTTATTTATTATAAAAGTTCAGTTATACCATAGCAACATCCTTTTATACATTATTACACTCAGAGAAAAAAGTCGTATCAGCAACTAGAAATTTGTGGACAAATAGCGCCTCAACTATGTGCTATAAAGTTGCAGTAACAACAACAAATAAGTTAAGAAATATGAACTAAGAAAACATAGTAATATTAACCATTTATAGTAAATCGTTGGATAAACTACATATTTGTCTAAATATTTGTCTAAACTGGAAAAATGTTGTTGTCATATCTTACTTGTATGAAGTCTATATAACTGTGTAATTATAGTTGAGTCGCTATTTCACTATCAATTAATAGTTCACAAATGTAGTTAGCGTGACTATATTTTTATAGTATTCATTACTACTTTAGTTCCTATATTACTTCGTAAAACTAGTTGCAACTACTTAAATTTCAGAGTTGCCAAATTATATAGTTGCCAGAACTATTTCGTTTTCTCTGAGTGTAGTAATTAGCTATTAGATAATATCATCTATTGTATAAAATATGATTTTATGCAATTGATACGAAGCATATCTTATTGTTAATTGATATCTTCCGTTGTAGGAAATATTTCGGTACTGCTATTGTTAATGAAGTTAATTGAAAAACACACAATATAAAAACAAAATATCTTGAATATTTTTTGGCTACTCTGTAATATTGGACAAAGTGCTTAGTTCTCACACATAGACCTTTCGATTTCAAATCGAAAGATTAAATTTAAGGTCCCGGCTTGTGGTCAGCCGAGGGACAAGCACCGGGAATTGGAATTCCTAACGCTGAACTAGCGGGATAGGAAGTGGCCAATAGGAAGTTCTGCCCCTTCGCCACCGGAGGTTGGCGGACACTCTGCCGCATACAGGAAATGTATCCAACGGGCATGAATCGAAGTAGCAATGAGGAACGGAGTCGAACAACGGCGAACAGACCGGTGGCTGTGGCCTTTTGTCACAGATTGTTATAATGTGCCTATATTTTAAGCTATGACGATATGGAGTAACTTTGCTCTTACAATGGAAATATTACTCTGTAATATATCAAGATAATTTAAAAAATTTTATTATGAGTAAATTATTGAATTTTTTTACTTTTATATTTTTATTTCCGTAAAGAGATGATGACATTTTTTTATATTAATAATAAATGGCTAAACAATATTTATCTTTGTCAACTAAATGAATGAATATTACATCTAGAGACACGACCGTTCTTTTATTTAAAAAATTCATATTTTATCTTTTCTGTTTCATTTTGAATACTTTAAAGCAGCCTTATGCTTTTGACGAATGATCTGCTCACTTCTTAACCGTTGAAGTATTGAGATATTGAACGGCTAAAAGGCATCCTTTCAAGTACGTTATCTCGATATTACTTTCAAAAAATGAAACCAAGTCGTGGTGATTCTTGTTAAAAGGTAGCCGGCAATTCGCCGAAGCCTTTTCCCTACGCAAAGATTAAAAAATCGTCGACGAAATAAGGAACGAAGAAAGGAAGAGGCTCTCGCGTGATCAAGAAGCTCCTCGGTAATCATTAAAACGCCGAGGAACGTTCTCAACAAGGCCGACGTCTGCCATCGGCACAGTCTGACGTTTCATCGGCGTTCCCGTGGTATTTCATTGAAAAATGCTGGGTTCTCTCTCAGAGTGGCTGCCAGAACGAATGCCCGGATTAAGACAGATAAAAGAGATCTTAGGATCTCCGTGATTTTTTGTGAGGCAACCGGAAGGAAGATCTGCGGTGTGTCGGTCGGTAAAGAAAAAAATCCTTGGAAAATGTGCGAAATGAGATCGGTAGATCGATACGAAGAGAAAGGGTGAAAACAGAGAAACTGAAACGTAAAAGAAAAAGAGAACGACAATAAAAAGATGAAAAAGGAGAAATGGTGAAGAAGTTGAAAGGATATTTGTGGAGAAGAGGGAGAAAAGGACTTGAAACTCGGTAAAGAATCGAAGGAGCAAGTGGGTAGACGAAGGGACAGTGGTACTCAGGACAGCGAAAGGGAAGGGCGGAGGGAAGTGAAGAAGCTGTAAGTCGGTAGGCGGGGGGCGGTGATCGAGTGGGACGAATTGACAAATTCCACAGCGATCCTGGAACACGGCCAGGACCGCGATTTCTATCGATGGGCATCCCGACGACAAGCAGAGAAGGAAGAACGCGGATCGGAAGGACGTTACTCCGATGCTCGGGACGATTCGTATGATCGATAGCCGCGAATAATACTTGGGGAAACTTGGCAGCGAAAAGTATACATTGGTATTATTCCTGTGATATTTTGACATACTTGGTAATTAAAACACGTCCCTACAATTTTCTGATTATATCTCGTTGGGCAAAATAACCAACAACTCAAACCTAATTTTAGATCATTAAATTAGCTCAGACTTAGCCCATATACACTACTAAATTACAATTTTGTCAAAATGCAGGTCAATAGATAAGTAGACAGAAGAATGAAAATTGTAAACTAACAACTACTTATATTGTTAGTTTAATGTTTTTAATAATGTTAGTGTTTTTATAAAATAAGGTGTCAAGGATTTTAGTAAAAATTTTATTCAAATTTCAAATATCTTGACTTAAAGAGACAATCTAGAAATAAAAAGCCATGCAAATTTAATACATTTATTGACTTCTACATTCGAGAAAGTTTATCAAAACAAATGTCAAGATTTACTGCGCTTTACTTTGCTTACTTTTGCTCAATTTACAATGTACCACATAGATTAAATAGATCTATACTTATAAACAGATTGTTTTTTAATATCTTACCTCTTTTAATAAGCTAATCAATAATATCGCATTTTATTGTTATGAAAACAGCAATGATGTGAATAATAGGAAAATACGTATATTATGGAACTGAGGAAAAATTAAGAGTTTTTGTTTTGCGGAAAGGTTGGAAGCTCGTAAAAATATTTTACCCGATTAAAGCAGAACTTTTTTAATTGGAAAGCGAAGCGCAGTAGAGCGTCAGAATAATACTGACACGATAGAAATAGTAGCGAACCGCGTTCTCGAAACATTACTGTCAAAACAAAGAAGCAATTTACTGGCGGTATCGTTGAATTAGGTTTCATCATTAAGCAAACGCAGCAAATGGGAAGGAATCTTAACAATGTATTTATATTTAATTTTGAGACTGTGCCATATACCGGGATATATTATGGTGAAAGAGGGAAGCATGATCGAGAACATGATCAATCAAAATGTATGAGTTTAATTAAATCGATTAAAATTTTTACCATTATAATTAAATCTGTTTATTTATTATTTATATAGATATGGAAAATTAAAATCCAATTATCGATATTTAAATTATCGATATTTTAAATAAATAGTTTAAATAAATATTGAATAAATATTGAATAAATGATGATATAATTATGATATAATATGTATAATAATTGGCTTGCTTTTGGAAAAATCTAAGAGAAGATATATAAGTCAATACGAATCAGCAAGTAAAGATATCCGTACGATATAGTATTTGAAATATATTATTTGCAGTATTCACCTTATAGAAAAGAATTAATTTCAAATACTTTTCAACAATGTATTGATCATTTATTATCAATCCGTAATTAGTAGTTAGTTGTAAAGACATTGAATAAGAATCAAAATTAATTTCGTTTTTTAAGACGAACATTGTCAATATAATGTAATGTGTGTGTAAGTGTAAATAATATAATATACTTTGAATATTATATGTATATATGTATATTGCATAGACATCTGCGCTTATCGGCATTATTAATTTATATATTCTCTCTTAGTTAATTGAAATTAAAACCATAAATCTTAAATAAATTATTCAATTAAAAATATAATTGTATTATCAGGTAAAATTGCTAATTTTTTAGAACGCCGTAATCGCAGAATATGAAGAATATCAAAGTGGGAGTATTTTACTAAACGCGGAGACATTTTAATTTTACCTTGATCACAGATATCCGTATTCGTATGTGTAAATGTATGAACACAAGGTATCGAAGCGCAGAGCGTTGTAAGAGCCATTAATAAGAGCCGCCTAATTTCTCGAAAGCCCGGAGGCCTCAACCATTATCTGGGAAACGTAACTCGGTCGAAGAGCGATTAAACGGAGGCCACGAAAATACGTCAACCCGCAGCGGCTTGCATCTGACGGAAAACCTATAGACGGAACACAACCATTAATGAAATGACAAATGTGTTCTTGTCGACGAGAAACGCGCGCGCACGCTTGTCGCACGGGCTTTCTACGGAAATCGAATATTTAACACCACGATTTTCGAGCCATTTAACTCGATCCGAGAAGCTTTCAATGACTTCACTAAAGATATCCGGCAAATGTTCTTATTGTGGCGCCAACATTATTAGCAATTGAAGAACTAAAAAAGAAAATCAATTGGAAACTCAAACTTCTCAAAAGAAAAGACAAATGCTCTTTATTTTTTTAAATTAAGATCAAAGCAAATTGTTATATAACATAAAGTTTATTTAATCTGTGCAAGTAATATTGAAATATTGCTACTAAGTTTATAAAAAATTATCTTGTTATGTTGTCATAAATTAATTTATTTAAAAGATATGTTTCAAGAATTTTTTAATTACGTTGAAAACGTCAATTTCTCTGTACGTAAGTAGGCATATAGGCTTAATTTATTGAACATACAACCAAAAATGGCGAAAGTTTAAACTTAATTGGTTTTTCTTCTTGGCTTTTCAATTATTGTGTCTGTCGCTGCGGATTACTTCTTCGTTTAGCCTCGTTTGATAAATTGAACAATAAGCTGAAGGATGTAATAACCCCGATGTAATTTCAGGTGAACTGCCAGCCGCTGTGCACGACGGGAACGGAGTTTCGAGAGCGTTCCTTAATCTTTGGCTGGTTCACCTGACGATGAGCTATGTCTTCACCAGATGACAGTACTAAGGTAAGACGGACCGTGATAAAGTATGGAAAATCATCAAATTTCCACGGCGCATCTCCTTCTTGAAAAAAGAATAGCAAACTGTATATTGTATCATCGGATAAGTTACAGTTTAATATGATATGATTCAAATAAAAGAAGCAATTTAAGGTGCTTTATGTACAACGAATGCCAAAATTCTTGATTTTAAGATTCCAGATTCTTTGACCACTTTAGAGTAAAAACATTTACATTGACTCGGTAAAATTCAAATTTTGAAGTACATTAAAGTTACATAAAATATGGTTGCAAGCTGATGCAACGTGTGTGTGCATAAGATTGGCTTACGTTGGTTTAATAAGTTCGTCGATATTAGATTTATGATCCATTTTTTAATATAAATATCTGACATATTTTTTAATATTGATAAATTATTTGGGAAAGAATTAAGTATTATTTTCTGTTTAAATGCTAACTGTGGAAAAGTAAAATCAAAGTACTAATAAAGGAATGAAAAATGAGGAAAGTTAATATCTATCTAAAATTATGGAATGTAGCGCGTGAGAGTGTGAATAACCTCACAAAAGCTTTCGATGTTAAAAATGGCTCTACAGATTGTTAAATAATCGCTCCCGATAATCCGCCGCAGCGAGATTGGCGTCGAAATTCGTTTGAAAGTAGCACATAGTACATAGCGCTGTGTTGAAAATCGCCGTGATGAGCTCTTGCTATAAAATTACGATGCCGCGTTTATTACGGTCGTGGCGAAGTTCCTCTGCAAGTTGAACAGTTTTCGTAATTATTAACGTTTTAATATCGTAAAACGCTTTAGACAATTATCGATAATAATGTCTTCCTTGAAAACCTTTATTAGACGGTTACAATCTCTTTCGATCTATTCGAGTTTATCGTTTTTCTCTCGTTGCTATTTCTTTCGCATGCTGGACATATTCTTTGTGCCTCACGATGCAAGCTGCTTTATTTTTCCTCAACCTCACACTGCTAGTCCTTTTTTTCGTGTAGCCGCCTAATCCGAGTTTCAGATGAGTTCTCAGGAAGCTCATCGACTTATAAGAAGCTCGTACCAAGCGAGTTTCTGGGTTAACGCGAAATATACATCCCTCCGCAAGAAGAAAAGAAGTGCAGAAGGATCACCGTGGCTTCTCAGCGATATCAAACCCCTTATGCGATAGTGAATCGAACGTTATTTTGAATAACTTGAGAAACAGTTTTAGTCGAAAAGATTTAGTTGAAAGATGAAAGAGATAAATTCATCTTTTGAAATTGTTTTGAAGAATGTATAAAAAATAAAAATTATACAAGGTGTAACAGGACCTCACCGACAAACTTTAAGGAATGATAGGTCACACAGAGAGGATCATTTTTTGTTAAGGAACATATGGTCGCTGACGCGTCCTTATAAGGAGCTATGCATACAAAAAGTCAAATCTCCGGCCACCTGTTCCGTGGCCACCGCGATCACCCGATTTAACGCCCCTTGATTATTTTCTATGGGGTTATGTTAAGAGTATCGTGTACATCACCCTAGTTGACAACAGAGCGGAACTAATTGACCGAATAAATGCTGCGTTTCAACAAATCCGAAACAACCCTGCCATGCTCGACAGAGTTGGACAATCAATGCTGCGAAGGTGTCAAAAATGTAATGCAGTACAATGGCAATTTGAACAGCTATTGTAAATTGTCAGAACATGCAAGGAAAATTAAATATCATTTGTGCAAAACATTTTACCGGAGATCTGACTTTTCGGATGCATAGCTCCTTAAGGACGCGTCAGCGACCATATGTTCCTTAACAAAAAATGACTCTGTGTGACCTATCATTCCTTAAAGTTTGTCGGTGAGGTTCTGTTACACCCTGTATACAGCTTTATATTTTACGACACAAAACTTGTACATTTCGTTCTGATTGCACACTTTTCCCATAATTATAATAAAAATTATAAAATTGTACAATAATACCAATTATAGAAACAATACAAACGTGGTATATAAACATAATATTGTCCTAATTATACCACATACCTAGTTTTTATACAAAATAAAATTAAACCAAAAAATTGGTGATAATAAAATTTAAATAAACTAATTTGTTTTTTTATGTCATAATGATGTTTCTTTGTATAGCATGCCAATATATGTGTAATTACATTTTGGTTCTTTTGTGTTTACTTCTTCAATTCCAAGTTTTGGATTGATTATAAAATCTTCCCAATTAAAAATCAATGATATTAATAAGTATAAATTCTTATACCATTTTTATTTTGAATACGAATATGTTTGATAGGTATATTAATGAAATTACGTGGTAAGATTGCCGGAGGTTATTGGAAATTAGAAGTATATACGTAATCGAATGTTTCATTATTTTTTTTCTCTTGAATCGTATATATATATATATAATGAAACATTCGATTACGTATATACTTCTAAAAAGCGGTTAATTAGAGTACATCAACATCCGATAATGTTCTTGAAAAGTATCGTTAGAACGGCCAATGTAGCATTCTATCTACTTAAATACTCGCATTCCAACTTTTGATTAATTTCCAAGTAAAATGTTTTCACGAAATCCCATCTACAAAATAAAATATATGTTTTTGCTTCAATTCCGACAACTTGAAACATCTGTTTGCCGTTTATTTCGAAAGTTACGTAAGTCCGATTAGGAAAGTTGCCTTGAAATACATCATTAATTTGTATTTCCGTATCATCGCGATTCTGAATGTTTTAAAAGCAGGTTTTAACCAAGATGTCAAAATAAATAGGTCAAATATAATGACCCACTTGAATGAAATTTGTACGCGCGAAAATTTACATTTTAATGAGTAATTCTAATTTTCCATCTGTTTTATCACGTATAAGAACTCTGGATTATATTAATGTGAAAATTTATAATTTTAACTGACATTTATTATTGATGATTTCATCTGCGTGTCAAACAATTTCCAAATTAAAGTGTACATTCATCATTTTATCCGTAGAACGTCTCGCAATTATTTTCACTTCCATTTCAATACAATTATAGAAAACCAAGAAATTTAATTTATTATGTTACACACAATTACGTATCGATTCTAATTTACTTTAATATTAATGTTATAAGTTAAAATAAAATTTGTATTTATAATTTGTGTTGAAATTTGTCGAAATATACTGCTTTTTACAAAATTAAATTTTAAAAAATTTAGTAATGCATCTGCTCTATGCAAATATTACAGAAATATTTTTCTGTCTGTATGAATGTTATTTTGTTTGTATTTTTTTATATTTTTGTTAAATAAATTTCAAATAATCAGTATTTAAACGTACTTTTCTTATATATTTTATAATAATCTGGAGAATTTACCGAGAATTAAGAATATGTAAAGTAATTGTGTAATTAACAAAGTAATGTCTTATATTATATCATTATATTATCTCTTTGACTTTGCATTTTAAGCTGTATGCAACAACTCACCAATTGTTTCAGAAAAAGCTTATCGTATTTACAGCTCTTTTTAGTACAACAATATGCACTACAGGACTTTGCAAAACTATTCGTTTATGAACTATTATTGCTCATATCTATTACACGCGACATCGACACTGTGCGCATTACCGGACCTCCAGCTGTTATCGCGGGACGAATGGAGTTTGCGGCATTGCCACGATAATTGCAAGTTTTCGCGCGTTCGCCATCGCGCGACCGCGTCATAAAGTAACGCTGGCGCCAGATCATCCATATCGCGGTTCCCGAATGCGTAACGTGAATTAACCGATATTCATAATTCAAGCTTTTATCGTCACCGCGTCGAATCCCCCATTGTGAAGATATAATTTCGCGATGAGCTGCGGGAGGAAACGGCGGCGAGGTGACGGGGGTGGTGGATGCGAAAAGGGGGGTTGGTTGAATGCTGCGGCATTGCCGTGTGACGGCTCCCGCGGAAACTATAGCTTATACGGTATAGTTTCCATCGCGGTATCTCACCTCTGCGCTTTCATTATCAGCCGCCATAGATCACGGCGTGAGCTCCCGTGACGTCACATCCGTCCATCCCTCATCGCAAAACACCGTTGTTGTACCCGCAGCAACACACAACGAGAGAGGAGTATTCCTCCTCCCCTTTCGCAAGCCCCCCGCTTGTAACCACCTCGACCCCTCTCGTCTCGGGTTCCGACCGCTAACCCGCGATGTGCCCTTGTCTCTGTCATTCTCGGTACGGTTTCGATCGCTCGAGCACCGACAAACCGCCGAATTAAATCCGGTGACATCCTTCACTATCACGAAGTGTGTCTGACGTCGTGTGTAATTCACCGTGTGTGCATATGACGAGAGACGTGATGCCGCGCGTGGCTTTCCCGTCGTACCGCGTTACGCACGCGATCTGCACACCGGGGTTAATGCCATCGTCGAGATGGAGTCGTCGTGGAATTGTTGTCACGTATCCACGTTCTCCATATTCTCGTCGGAGAACGCGCGGCTAGAATTCGATACGGATAGAGAATTTTTCCAGATGTGCTATAACGTGAAGCTCTACGATTTCATTCAATATAATCGCTATTGCGCAATGCGATTGCTATGATTTTATTAAGATAACCAGTTTCCCGGAAACACTCAGTATCTCGGAGCACAAGCAATATTATAATGTGATTTGTGTGTGCAAAAACGAAAAAAAATTATAAAGTAATTATCTTTTATTTTTTATAGTAAAATATACTAATACGTACTCCCTTAGATCGTAGCAATAACCAGCTATTAGAAATGATTAGTCGAATCGACATCAATTCGACATCGATGCGTCGATGAATGGTCGATGTCAAATACTGATTAATATTTTTGTCATTTTCATAATTGTTTTATGTTAATTAAGCAAATATAAAATATTAATTGCGAATATAGAGAAGATTTCTATTATCTTTCGATCAATTCTATATCAAATTGAGACAAAGTTAGAAAGCGCGGTACATACATATACAAGGTCCGCCAACGAAAAGTTTCCATAAATTAATAATTTTCATAAACGACTCATTTCAGAAATAATACACATCAAAGAGTAATCCAATGGAATCAATTCTGCTAAAGATACTGAGTTATTGGGTGATTCCTACCACAGCATTCTAAACGATCTGGCTATTGGCTCTTGATCTCAGGGGGGAATGCCACGTTCCGTTATCTGTGTAAATTGTCCTTAGTTTGACTCTAACTCTTAAACTGTTCAAATCGCTTTCTTTTCACCATATCGATGTCTAGTCGCATTTTTTACCACTTATGTAAGTGTTTCTGTCTTATTGTAAAAAATTATTATGGTTAGTTACTTTTTGTATAATTATTTATTTTTTTGTGTTTTCATTTACACAGTTACCACTAAGTTTGGTCGGATTTACATTTCATTTAATAAGAATTGGAAACTTTATGGATTATGTGACTGGACTTCTTACGATGTCTCTCTTACTTTATTATTTGACCCTATTTTTTTACTCATTGTTTTTATATATAACCGAATCTTGACTGTCATTGCGATTTTTATTTTCTCTATTGCGATATTTTTGCGTTTCTCTTCATTTTCTGTGAGTTTCATGTGTGTTCTCAATTACAATTTTATTTTATTTTAACTGTTCTTATTTTACGATATGACTAAGTAATTATTTATACGTTCTGAAGAAGACTAAGTTAAGTCGAAACGTTAACGTTTATCTTGCCTTTTAATAAATGTATTTATTTTAATTTAATATCTGTTGTTGTTTGCTCGAATTTTGGCCTATTAACCTTCTCATAGCTTTTGCTTTTATCGTACGGTATAATATTTTTTATTTATTTTAAAAGTTTCCACCCCGTTAATTCTGTAATCAATTAATTTTTGTCAAAAACGCCGTTACACGTCAATATTGTTTTCAAGGGGGCTGTATAATAAATGTAACTATATTACTTCATCCCCTT
The DNA here is from genome assembly GCA_003063805.1 of Aphaenogaster ashmeadi. Lineage (NCBI taxonomy): Eukaryota > Metazoa > Arthropoda > Insecta > Hymenoptera > Formicidae > Aphaenogaster > Aphaenogaster ashmeadi. Next base: position 259,937 of record NJRQ01000153.1, read on the forward strand.
ATAATTAGGGTAGCTACCCCCCAAAAAATCTTAAACAGCAATAGGGGGATCAAATAATTATCATTTCAAAGGTAATTCTGATTCTCTTCACAGCGGTGTCTATTTGAGTGAATATTTTTCGTAAAATCGTACTTGGAAATTTTGGGTACAAAAATCCCAAAATTAGTTCGTTTACTACGAATATTTTGAGGTACATTTTACAGTGTTATCCGACAACACTTATAACACTTATAACACAAATAGACACCGCTGTGAAGAGAATCAGAATTACCTTTGAAATGATAATTATTTGACCCCTATTGCTATTTCAGATTTTTTGGGGGGTAGCTACCCCAATTAAAGGGATAAAGTAATATGGTTACATTTATCATAATTATACAGTCCCCTTGAAAACAATATTGACGTGTATCGGCATTTTTGACAAAAATCAATTGGTTATAGAATTAACGGAGTGGAAACTTTACGTTGGCGGACCCTGTATAGTATGTATTTGATGTAGAATTAACCGAAAGACAATAGAAATCTTATAGACATATTTGCAATTGCTCAATTAACATAAAAATAAGATAAAACAAGATAAAAAATGACAAAAATATCAACCAAGATTTGACATCAATCATTCATCGACGAATCGACGTCGAATCGACATCGATTCGACTAATCATTTCTCGTTGGATATAGCAGTGTGCAAAATAGATACATATCAAAATAATATTAAAAAGTGTGCAAATTAGAAATTTGCACAGTGCTTCCTCATCAATTTAAAGGGGGTTAAATTAAGAAGAGGCACAACGCATCATCAACATTTTAGTTGGTTCACAAAGCTTCCTCTATGAGGAAGTTTTTTTACAAATGATATTAAACAAATGATATTAGAGGAAGTTTTTTTATTTCTTCTTTTTTTAGTTTGGCTTTCTCATAGAGGAAGCTT
>NJRQ01000153.1:261721-298589 GCA_003063805.1 Aphaenogaster ashmeadi
TTTTTCGACGTTTTAGAACATTCAAAACACATTGGCATTGAAAACTGAAAAAAAGCATTTTTCACGAAAACAAAGCTTCCTCTATGAGGAAGCAAAATGAAAAATTTTGAATTTTAATAAAATTATTTTAATAAATTATTATTAATGAGATAATAATTGTTTCGCCAATCTAACATTAATATGTACCTATGTATGATTATTATAAGTGATAATTTTTCACACGTCTCGAAAATCTATTATATATATTTTGAACCGGAAGTTACCTTATTATTCCATGTGAAATATCGTCATCCAAGCACAATGAATTGAGCCGTAAAATCGCAAGGCAGGTGTCCGCTATTATCCGATGACATGGGATCTGTGCATGACATCCCGCAATTTGAAAATGACGTTATACCACGCCATTCGTTGAGTATGTCATGTACACACGTAACATAAACATACATATGGCCTCACTTCCATTTAATTAAAAAAATACATGAATTGAATATTTTCATCGAACGAGCGTGATACAGCTTCATTTTTCAGATATATCTGCATTCTTGCTTTTCCTGCAACCAGAAAATTGGTATTTATTTATACGATTCTTTACATATATTGGCCCATGCTTATCATTTCCTGCTGAAATTTTATCGAACATTCCCCTTTTTTATTACAAAAAATATTACAATATAAGAAAATATAAATTTTACATTGCTAATTAAAATATTATGAAGCTATTTGAAATTTAATAAATGTATAATGCGTTTGTGACTTTTGTTTTTTATTTAGAAGTTAAATCAATAAAGGCTCTAAAATTAATTTAATTAAATAACGAATTAAGAATGCCTTAAAAGCCAGCACTGAAAATATTTGTGCAAATACAATCAATAAAATCAAATCGGTCTTAAAGGGCGTTTATTTAAACGCTAAATCGCATAAAGTTAACAATTTTACAAAATTTACTGTAAAATTGTTAACTTTATGCGATTTAGCGTTTAAATAAACGCCCTTTAAGACCGATTTGATTTTATTGATTGTATTTGTACAAATATTTCCAGTGCTGGCTTTTAAGGCATTCTTAATTCGTTATGTAATTTTTTTATTTAACAATCGAGTAAAATAGTAGAATTGAAAATAGTAGAATTATTTCTGCTTAACAATTTTTTATTCGAATATTTTATTATTAGAATATGACATTTATGAAATATTTAAAAATTTGTGTAGTTATTTATTTTAAATTTATTCAATTTTAAATAAAAATGATATGAGACAAAAGCTGAGTTTACGTCATATATCTTATATCTGACTGACGCAAGGTCTTCATCGTTACTGCCACGGCGCGATGGCAAGAACAATATGCGAAAGAGGCGAGATCTCGAGTGTAAACAGCTTAAGAACTGTGATTCATCGGTTTAACCCAATTACGCAACGCCTCGCCTTATCTTGAGAGACGCAGGCCGGTTCTCAAGCAAATTTCATAAATTTTAATCGTCTGTCTCCGTCGAATCTCGCGGGCACTATTTTCCTGGAAAATAAAAGATTTTTGGTAAGTCTTATCGGTTACTTCAATACATCTGCACACATTAAGAGAAAATTTGGAATTTTTTATTCTTTAATTTTACGTGGCTATTGTAACTTAATTGAAAACATGGAAAACGTTAACACAATTGGTGTGTGTGTGATCTTTCGGATTTCTTATTTTTTTTAGATTACGCATTTTTAAATAACTTTTTGAATATAATATTAATTATATTTATTATATTACTAGCTTTTTCGCCCGCGCTTCGCGCGGTGATTTTTTTGTCCGTGGACGATGTTTTTCCCATGAATAGTAACATTTACCCGGAAAAAATGGGGAAAAATGAACCTTTTTCTGAAAACTTTATATAGGGGCCCCTTGACCCCGGGCTCCGACCCCTTCCAAAAACCGTCTACGGTCTAACATAAGTTAGAGTATCATGAGAAAGTATACCAAATTTGGTGATTCTACATTGAAAACTGTAGATTTGCATAGCGGACAAACATACATACAATATACATACATACATACATACATTCATTTTTATATATATATATAGATAGATTATTATATTTATTTATTAATTATATTAATTATATTTATTTTTAATTACTTTGGTTACTTTATATATATAGTTATTTATAAAAATATAAAAAATAGTAGAAGAATATATTGCATTGAAATTAACATCTTTCAATCAATTAATTTATTTTTTGTACGAATAAAAGTTAGGCTATAGAATTTGAGAAATAGTATTCCTTATTAAGAATTAATCGAAAGGACACCGCACTTTTTCCACGTATATAGGTCCCGACTGATTTTCTTCAAATTCCGTATACAATTAGACGTATCATTAGGTAGATCACCCACATAAAATATTTTTCAAAAAAATCACTATTTCGAGCTGTTGAAGCGACATACCTGATAATGATGCAGAGTCCGTATTATACGATATTTTGAGATTTGCATTGGAAATCATTCTTGTAAAAAAGAAAGAGATGTAACGGTTATCTAGAATTATATATATTCTCGATTTTGGAAGGTTTCTCGATACTCTATTTGACCAAAAACTCATATTCGAGAAGTACTGCTGTATAAAGTTCTATATAAAAAGCTTAAGGAATAAAGGAAAATAGAAAATCACGAAAAAATAACAAAAATAAAATATTTAAAAAAATAAACAAAATCAGTCATCATTATCAGGTATATCGCTTCAACAGCTCCAAAAAGTGATTTTTTGAAAAATATTTTATGTGTTTGATCTACCTAATGATATGTCTAATTGTATACGGATTTTGAAGAAAATCGGTCGGGACCTATTTTACGTGGAAAAAGTGCGGTGTCCTTTAATATTCAAGAACTGGACAATCATTCAAAGAAACTTTAAAATTACAAATATTTAAATGTCTTGCAAATAACATAAGTATACTCACACATGACTATGTATATTGAGAACGAAAGGGTTAATAAAAAAGAAACATTGTTTATATCGTCGTTATAGCATGTTCTTTATATTTTTGTGATAAAAATTCAGTACAAAACTGTCAATTAGCACGAAACAAGTGCCAATTACCCGTGCCAAACTGTACAAAGCGGATTTAGCATTAAATCCTTCGACGTGTCTATTCTGACTTGTGCTTAAGCTATCAGGTGGATAACTTTGTCGGTTAAAACATCCGCCTCTAGTACGTGTATGTCGCAAATTACGGAAAAAAATGTTTAGGGGTAATTCCTGCCGAAACTGTACAATTAGCGACGATGTAATTTTTATCCTCTTGTTAAACGACACGGTTAGGATGAAAATCTCCAATTAAAAACTTATTGTACTAAATTTTGCGTGAACTGAATAGCTGTAAATTGGTATTAAATGTAAGAATAATTAGAGTACATCCCGTATAGTAAAATTATTTACAAGAAGAATTTGTAGTGAATTTAATAATTTATTTGTATTTACATGTCGTATATAATTAGTCACAACCCAAAATATAGATTTATAATTATTTTAAAAATGTGTAAAAACGCAAGTTAAAAAGTTACCAATTTGATAGTCAAATAGGCAAACCTGTTAAATGAAAATTAGTGCTCTTTATAGAGCATATCGAGCTAAAAAGTTAATCGATGTCTCTGTATTTAATAATTGAATAGACATTTTCTACTTTATGCAATAAATTATCTTCTTTTATACTGATCCGATAATTCAGCGCCGAAATTTTCCTGACCGCCGAAAAAGGGTTTTAATGCGGATAACACAAATTAATTAACGTTTAATTAAAGTTTCATTTTGTATTCTTCTGTGCCGACTTATGCGATTAAAGAATCCATCGTGTTACGAAGTATCAATAAAACAGGCGCTTTAATGTGGTAAATTTATCTCGAATTGTATTTCGCTTCGGATGCCTGTATAGTCATAAACAAACGAATTATTGAGCTTGCTACTTCGTATTTCCACCCTGTTGACGTAATTTATAACGTGAGTTAGAGTTTGGTGTTAATCAACTGCCTTTGATGCACCTGTTGACCTAAATGGCTCAAGTATTTATTCGATCAACCAAATGGAAATTCCCTTTGCACACTCGCCTTTTACTGCATACTCCAGACTTACTGCATTTCTAAATACCCGAGTGTTTTCAGTACCGCAAAATGGCCATGACAGAAAATTGTATTACCAAATTAAAACTAAAAACACAAAATTGTATTACTAAAACTTAACATTGACGAAAAAATTGAGGTAATGTGAATTATTAAATAATTAAATCTCACAATCGCTAATACAACGTATTGTGCTTTGCTCAGTAAGATTTAAATTATGCTCGTACGTCGTATGGCTATGTCATTATCGCATGATATATTTTCCACGCTTGAATTCCGTGATGATTCCATAATATAGCAAATAGCTACTGGTTGGCCTGTAATTTTCAACGATTTATTGTCCTGAATCGCGTCCTTTCAGCGGCATTCACGCCTCTTGAATTTATAAAGACTGCTATTTATCTCCGGGCACATCGTTTGTCAATAATAATTGTCTAATTGTTGGTTACGGCTCATCGATTATCAAAGTGATTAACCGATTTTACTGGCGCGTGGGGCGAGAGAAAGAGCGGCTAGGAGGTTATTTGTCAGGAGGTTTCCGGCTCCAAATTAACCGGCACTCCCGGATAAACGAATTCATCCGTTTAACGAACAAACACGTCGGCTTTCCGTGTACATTCAAACGCGCAAATTCTTTTTGCCACGCTTGGCCGCAATCCAAATAGCCCAAGCACCGCGAGCGGAGAATCAATAAAGTGCAAAGTGTTCATCGGATTCATTAAAAGCGTGTGTACACATAAAAGAGAGTACGATTTGGGAAAAGAGAAACATGACATGCCTTATGTGATAAAAATGTAATGTGGATATAGAGCAATTATAGAGCGATAAAAATAGGCATTAATTCATTTTTTATCGCATCTCGCTATGAACGAAATATAGGAACAAATTGCCAATCGTTGAATTATTTTTCAATTAGTTAGTAGCTAAATTAAATATCAAAAAATATATTATTTTCGTTATCATGTGATTTTTAATCTACTATGGATTACACTCAAAAACAGAAGAGAAGCTGTTCTCAGTTATAGAGACTATTTGAATTACTCTACAAACACACGAATATTTGGAAACGATATTGCGTCTGACAATATGTATCGGATAGAAAAGCGTTTTAATATTTTACAATTGAATGCATGAGCCAGTAATATTAATATCTCTACAAATATTTTTCTTTAGAAATTGAGAGAAAGTAGTCTTGATTGTGATTTAAACGTAGAATTGTCAGTTATATTTGATGAAACTCCGTTGACATATCGTTCTATTGTTTCGTTGGATGGAAAAAGGAATCTGAAACTCGAAAGAGAATCAAAAAAGAAAAAATGCATACTGGATACGCTTATCGTGCTCGCGCTGACAAATCCTTTGCGACATTCGTTTGATCTATCTGTCAATCGGAAATAAGATAAAAAATGTCGAGCGCTTCGCAAATGCATACCCGCTTAAAAAGCAAAAAACTCAATTCTTATGTATGAATGTATGTACGTTGTTCACATTGTTAGATAAAAGAAAATAACGGTGAACTATTACTCACAGGAAACTGTTTCTGACATTCGCTCGTGTATTTCGGATGGGTTTTAACTACTTATATATTAATTGCATAACTGATCCTTCATGATGCTATTAGAATTAAAAATTAATTGTGTTATTAATTATAAATTAATTATAAATAATTATATTAATTAATAATTATTAATAATTATTAATATATATTGTTATTAATATGTAATATATACGTAGTATACTTGTAAATATTGAATCATGTCATTATAGTTACATTCGAATATTTTATGCGCATATCTTTTTTCCCCGTACTATTAAAAAATTAAAAAAAATCATAACCCCATTTTACATTAGAAATATTAGTAGATTGTAGAACGGCGATTGGTTTTATGAACAAATTATAACCAAAGTGATGTTATAATTACAAAAACTATATCTGTAAAATATTTACAGATCTAATAGCTGAACTCTTAAGGTAGTCATTATTTATAGGTTTATATAATCATAGAAATAATGTTACGAAAACTTTTATTACACCAAAAAAACTCGATAATAGTATTCTCTAAAATTTCAACAATCAATATAGTTTCTTACTTTCTTCATACATATCCGCATTCTCTTTTTATACAGTATCAATAAAACTATGAGCAACGTACGTTCAACACATTTCACGGTGTAACTATCTGCAACAATTTTGTATATTTGTTTATCATCTCGTTTAACTCTGCAACGGCTGCAATTTTTGCAGACATGGAATGTGTAACGCGTCTGGCTGGTGCTGCATATTTTACATATATGTGCACGTATACGTATATATTTCGTGTTACGTAAGTGTCCCAGATCTCTCAAAATCCTTCTAACCATACATGTCTTCCAAGGAATTTTAAACCCAATTTCTGTATTGTAAAAATCTGACAAAATAAGACAACTCAATTTTTTGCTCATTGATAAATTTTGTCGACATTTATATAATCAAGACATTTCCACTTCTAATATTTGTCAAAAGATAATCCACAAGAAATTAATTGAGAAACGATAATTTATCATCAATGTGCCTTTAAAGCATAATTTCTTAAAAATATCATATAATATAATTTAATTTTATGTAATCATTTGTAATGTTGAATAATTTTATAATCACAGTTATAAAATTTGTTAGAGAGCAAGTTATTAAAAGGTATATCGTGGCTTGCAGTAACATTGTCACCAATAATCTCATTCCCATTTCCGTTCACGCTCACACTGTCGCAAAACGAAATAATATCGATATTCAACAGCACTGCGAGCCACAACGCATCGGCTTTCGCGAACCGCAGGATTTAAATATCTATTATACACTGCGGACCGCGAGCTGTTCGCCCTATCTGTCGCAGCGATCGGCATTTCCGCGTGGAGCCACCACCTTTTTTTCTCTCCCGTCCCAGCAGTACAGTTAATCGAAATTTATTTTTGTCCCATCAGTATTATTTTCTCCGACGCGAAGAGGTGATGTGTGTGTTTGTTCGCGGAAATATTATTATTTTTACCACCGCGATGCGATGGCGCGCGAAAAAATGGTTTCCGCTCGCGCGGATATTGTGGATATATGAGCAACTTATTTTGCGACCGATCTTCGGTGATGTGGAATAACGGGAGTGATGCATTGATGAACCGCGAAGAATGGAACGCTGAAATTGCTTGCAGAGCTTATTAATCTATTCAATCTCAAATTACTTTCCGCATTAAAAAATTAATCTTCTCATTATTCACCGTAATATAATAATATCGTATTTAATAATATTTAAATGAAGGCAAATATTATCTAAACAAATTTTAATCGAAATTCGAATTGAAAAATGAAATTGTAATCAGAAAAATTTTCCATTCTTTTAAAATTATTTGTCATTTGCATGAATCGGAAAATTACATCAATAAAAGAATGCGTTGAAATAAAATTATTTCTTTTTTGTTTTTGTATTTTTTTCAGGTTTAATAACTCGCGTAATTAGTTTTATACGAATGTATTCTATTTCCCTACTGAAATGTACCTATCATAATTTACATATCAATGATTATGTACATGTCCTTATATAACCTTTATTGCAAAAAATTGTGTGCGCAATGTATAGAAAATCCGCTGACACGAACTAAAAAAATATTATATAAATGAAACTGTATATGAATACGAATTTCTCGACGAACAAATTCGTTAATATTGTCATACATTGCTTTAACGTGATCCATAACCGGCTTGCGATGACATACTGATATTGATGACCTACTTGTTTACTACAGCGATACACTACAGACATAATCATCGGATAATTACAGTATAGAATAGTGGAGGCTGTATCTCTGTGTGTGCCTCTCGATGTGCATTTATTAACTATCAATTGAAATTAATATACAATGATCGTGATAGATTACTCTACCATAAATCACAAATGTTAATGACGTTGACCAATATTATGTATACATGCATATTATGCGTCAAATATTAATGGAATGAATATAATTTTGTTCGAAAGCTATGTGACTTATCCATTTCTGCAAATCTTGTAACTTATTTGTACCGATGACATGCAAGTACAATATATTATCAATAATACTGGATATTTAATATGATATTTAATATTAATAAATTGTAGTATTAATAAATTGTTTACTTATGATTTTGTAATAAACTTTTATTGATAAAGTCAATTCTCGATACAAATATTATTAAGCTCGGTTGATTAATATGTCAAGATTGCGGCATTTAGAACAATATGAGATCTTTTGTAACTTAGCCGGAATCTGAAATCTAGACTTATTTTAGAACTTATATATAATTTTAGAAATATATTAATCTTAGTATCAAAGTATGAAAGTTATTGAAACAAAGTATTAATTTCTCTGATCGACGGATGAAAAGCGATAGAAAATTAATACCGTCGATTTAAAGTAAAAGATAATCAAGATATATTGTATATTCTTTTTGTTTAAGATTATGATATAATAATTTATGAGAAATAATGTTTTAAAATTTATTTGATATATGCTTATTAACCCTTTGCGGACGGGGAGCATGTTTACATGCTCTCCGCTTATATTTCAGAAACTATTAGCCCGATTATTATGAAACTTGAAATACAGAAGTTTTTTGATGGCCCTCTTCAATTTTGAAATCAAAAATTTGAAATTCACAATGGCGGACCCAGTATGGCCGACGTTGAGATGGTCGAAAAATGATAATTATTCAATTTCCATGAAACTCATATTATAGGGGTTCCCGATATAGCGCTCTTTCCGATTCTAAAGTCTTTTTCTTTTTTCTCTTTCCGCTGACAATCGTGCAGGTTCTCTATCATTTATTACTCATATATAGGAACTGACTTTTTGAAGTGAAACTTCTTTAGGCGCGTTTCAGCAAAATTGGCGATAGAGTAAAACCGGCTGATGCGTCACGCGTCACGCAACGAAAAGAGCGCCATCAAAAACCTTAGTAAACTGATTGTGAGTTTCACGCATATCAAATGATTTTAAAAATTTTGATCTGCCATTTTGGATTACAAAATTTCGAAATTCTAAGGTCAGATTTGGATTCAACGATTCCAAAAACCCCTAAAAATACTAGGTCTTCCATAATTAATCCTTTAGCAACCCCCCGTCCTCAAAGGGTTAAAGAACAAAACTTTCCTGAGTATTAAACAATATGTTTAATTACGTATTATACTATAATAATGTATGTATATTTCTTTTTGTGATAAAGAAAAAGATTTGATATATAATAATTACTGTAAAATTTTGATATTAGATTAGATAAAAATCATATATTGCGTACTGGAAATTGAAAAGATCTTAATATGACTTTCAAATTTATTTACTGAATTAATAAAAAACAAGCACATAGTAATAGAACTCTCTGTTTCGACAATAATCTTTAAAATATGAATTATAGAAAAATTTATTAAAATACTGTATTGTCACATCATTTTGTATCTGTCCGTCTTATATTTCAAACCAATATCGCTAATTTCGATCGTTTTCGAAATGAATGCAGTCATATGAAATGAAGGTTTTCCCCGAAAGAAAACGATCGTGAATATAAGGATTAATCAAAGTCATTAATTGGAACATCAGTTTAACATCGACCCTGGGCAAATTATTTCATCACGTATAAATGCAAGTGATGAATCGTGATCGGCGCAAAATCGTGCTCGACATACTCGGTAATCGCGCGAGGATTAACGCGATACGCGGCTTCCGCGCGGCATGTAAAATGAATAATTAATATATTCAAATGAAACGTACTTAAACTATACAGCGCCACTCATCCGCCGCCACCCTCTCGCCGTCCTAATACGTAATTCGCATCCACCATGTGAGCGAATATACGTACATCCCCGCACGCGCATTACCATCGATCGTGTAAACAGCGGTTTTCGCGACCGAATCTCCGGCAAAGGGAACGGATAAGGGAAATAACCTTTTCTGTGAGTCAAATGTGCCAAGCCAGACTATGGTAATACGAACTTTTTTTCCTCGCAAAGCGTTCGCTCGGAGTACACGATTTTTACCCGGGGGAAGCAAATGATTGCACCGCAAGATAGGCGAAGATGGAGTAAACGATACACTATGTAAGATAATGTTTCTTCTAAAAGCTACACCATGCAACTCATTTAAGTATTACCATATCTGTTTTTATGCATACATTTTTTCTCGAACTTTGAATTTTTCGTAATGAAAATGGCACAGTATTAACGGTTTTTGTACCGTAAATTATTGAAACTGACTTTACGAAAATTAAGTCTCAACAATATAAATAGATAGAAAAATTTTGTTATGATGTTACTCTTATATCATTATTAATTATATCATCGAAATTTTATTTTAAATCTTGTTTATTAAGACAGTGTAAAAAATTAAGGAAACTAAGAAGCGTTAAATCCTGCTTAGAGATAAAACTGATTGCAAATTTGTTGAAGAATTTATTCAAAACTGATGAAAATAGTAAATATGCTTTTGGATATTTTGGATAACATTATAACTAGGGATAGGCACTTTATGCTTTGAGCATAATAGCATAATGTGTAAAAAATTGTTCTTAAGCTCTAATTTTAATAGTTGTGCATAGTACACACTTAGTATTGACAGATTGCATAGTCTATGCACAACTATTAAAATTAGAGCTTAAGAACAATTTTTGACACATTATGCTATTATGCTCAAAGCATAAAGTGCCTATCCCTAATTATAACATTTGCATGATTCTACGAAAATGTAAGCAAATTGTGGTGCTCTTGTGTATTCTGACAATCCCGTTGTAATTTTTTCAGTGTAATTTACAAATGAAACAAGGCATGAGATTATATATTTAGAATATTCCGGTAGTTCTTTTAATTTATGTTATTCATTTCATTTCTTTAATTTATGTTATCATATTTACTCAAGAAAAGTTAACTTTAAATTGGTCAAAGAATCTACTCATAAAAGAAAATGCAGCTACTGTGCTATACATATTTAATTGCATATGTAATTGCATTTACATATATAATTATAATAATTATATTGTTAGTTTGTGCATAGCATAATTAAGTTACATTATTTAAATTATTTTGATTTACTCGATTTATCTCAAAAAGAATAATATTCGTAATATTTTTATTAATATGATGAACGTAATACGTAATATTTTTTATTAAATGCGTAATTATTAGGCGATAGTTAGTTGTGAATAAACAATATAAATTATATCTATTACTTGTTGGTTTATTCAATTCTGTTATCTCTGGAGTATTCTTACTGATAAAAAACGCACAAATCTACCTATTTTGTTACAGATTACTTCAATAATTTCTGGATTCTCAATCCGGATGCATTCGCAGGGCATGAGACGTCGCGATGGGCGTGGACTGGCCAGGTGCACAGATGCAGCTCGGTGCAATGATTGTATATTCTTCACCGAGTTTACGCATCAACATCTTGATCGGTGGCGAGCTGGTGCACGTAAAAAGACATCGCGTGATTCGATCTTGTTTCGATAATACCGAACCGTTATACGATTTTTCGCGTCGCAATGTTAGTGGTGCAAGACGCACGTTTCCGTGCAAGTTCGTAATTTCGAGGAGCTTGAAAATTGAAAACTTGTAGTGACGATTCCGTCATGAGTTGAAACGGATGAAAATTAAGACAGGCACTCTCAAGGATCTCGAGAAGATGGCGGATAAAAGATTCTTCATCGAGACAAAAATTTATTAAAGTGGGCCATTAGTGTACAGATTATTAATTTACTTTCGTTGCGATAAGTCGAGAAAAACTCTTCGCGAAGACTTCGACGTCCTTTGCTCATCGCCGTCTGATGGTGAAGAATATCCGCGTGTCGATAAGACAAGACGGGTGCTGTGATGGTGAAGCCAATGGCAAGTTGCACGATATACACTCCTCTGAAACTTTATCTACGAGAAGAAAATGCTCTTCTTTGGAAGCAAATTTTTATTTCGCGAAAGCTGTGACGTTATATCAGTAAGGTGAATTTCTTTATGATATTCTAAAGGCGGATACGTACAGCGTTATTAAAAAATGTAATAATAATAATTCATAATTTATTGTAAGTTCGATTATTACAAAGTACAATATTGAAATATCTTTAACAAATTGCGTATGATACATAAACTTTCTTAAATAATATTAATTTTTTAAATATTTTCACATTTAATATATATTATATATTTAATATATCAAAATTTATTAATTTGTGAACTTGAAATAATATAACTTACGACAATTAATTTGAAGTACTTTATACATTTAGTCTAGGTTGTAAAATACTTTCTTCTTTCGAGAAAATATTCACCAGAAGTTTTCACTATATACGTCAGCTAGTTTTTACTGTAAGTTATTTCAGAAAAGAAAAGGCTCGACAAGTAGGACAGTGCTGAGTATCAGCAAATATCGCGACAGGAAACTCGACACATTTTGCCATTGCAGAGAGAGATTTTATGGAGGGACGAATGTTCCACAAAGTATAACATAAAAAATAATTAATGTCAAAGAACAAACCATTTTTCACTGATCAAATTATTCGGTTTCAAACAATTATGTTATTATGTTACGTTTGCTCTTTAATTTTCGAGAACCATACGAGGAAGTTTAAACATGTTCTAACGGTCATGGAAATTCACACAGAACGTTAAAAACAGTAAATACAGAAATTTTTATATTAAATTTATTACTTACATATTACGTGCTTATAAAATTTTATCAAACTGAAATATGTTTCTGTAATTATTATTTCAATCATAATATTTTTATGAATTGTAACATGGAATAATTGCTTTTTTTAAAACGAACCTCAAGAAATGTTAAGATAAGTTAAATTAAAATATTTCAATTTATCACATTTTTTTAGAGGAAACTGAAAATTTAATTTTCATTTTAATAAAAGTTAAAAATTTTAAAAGAATGAAAAAAATGAATATGCAATAATGCTTTTATATTCCTGATAATAAATTTTCCATATTCACTTTTCTTATAATAATATCTAATTTTTTCTTATTTATTATTATTATTTTTTAAAGTTCAAATTCTAAAGTAAAATATTTTAAATAGTAAAATATTTTATTTCTAAGAAAATTAACATGACAAAGGATTAATTATTTAAGTAACTAATATTTTTTTTTTGTTCAATATGATTCGCGTAATTGCTTTTCAAGAAATAAAGGATTTTTTGCAATTCAAATATTGGAAACAGACAGAAACGCGATTGTTGATTTACGCAGACTAATTATCATGCGTCAATCAATAATTGAGAATGCAATGCGTTCGAGGAAAGAAAGATATTTCTTTGCCATTCTTTTTTGCCTTTCTTTCCTCTTCCCCTTCCCATCTTCTCTTTCTTTCTGTTATTCCATTTTGCAATTTCATTCTGCGAAACTCCCGGCTCAGAAGTGCTTTTATACTCAAAATACCACTGTGAATTATTTGTGTATACCATTCGCCACACCACATCGCGCCAGAGCAAAGCGAAAGAGAGTGGAAAAGAGCATGAAAGAGGAGCCGAACGAGTTACATGCGAAGAAATGCAAGCGAAACTAACGAACAGTCTGCATGACCCGACCGAATAAACTTATTGTTAGTAGAACAACTTGTTATAACTTCCAGGTAATAAGTGGAATCCGAAGGACGACCCCGAAGAAATATTTGGACTAATGCAATTGTACAGGGTGTCCTGAAGGTACATAATAATATACGAGATTGAATCCTCGCAATTAACGTAGCTGGGCTGATCTGTAAAAAATTATGACAAAGAAGGAAAATTATTTGATCGATTAAAAGTGTTAAAATATTAGTTTATAATTTTGACATATTTAGTATTGAGATGTTATTAAATAATCGTGTTAACTTTATCGCTTTAAACCTGTTCAAAAAGACAAACTAATTATATTTTTAATGTATTAATAAAATTTATAGGGCTTATTATGATACATAGTTGTTATTGCGCTATATTATATAAACAGAGCGATACTCCTCTATTAATTTGACAATACACGTGACAACGACATGCCTGTTTTATTATGCGCCGTGATTAGTCTTGAAACCTAATTGTCACGGTAATACATTAACTTTAAAAAGAACAAAAAAATATATTTGATGTAATCGACACACTTTAAAAAGAACCATCATACAATCGATATTTGTAACGAATTAATGAAAATACAATTTCTGCATTTAATGTTAAGCCTAAATCTAAATTTTTTAAATAAGAAGTTAATTGCGAACAGATGCATCAAGTCCCTTTTTGCATTCATCTTTTAACAACTTAATTCAAGATCTCAAATTTATATCTTGAAACTTGTTGATAATTAAATTGTAATAATAAACAATATCGGAAAATTCTTCATGGAAAAATAAGACATAAACAGAGAAACAAATATTTTGCTAGTCTTCTGCAAGCGTGCATACATCGCGTAACAAGTACATATTCGTATAGTACTTGCAGTATTCTGAAAAGAAAAGTATTTTCGCATGCAGCGCGTTCAGGACACCATGTACGGAATATGGAAGAGGATGGGTCCAATTTGAACATAGCCGAGGAAGATGCTTCTTCTTGTCGGGGAAGTACCGAGAAAGTCCTCCTTTCTTTTCTTCCTGTTAGTTACCTTACAGCAATGGCGTATTTCTCTACTATTCAAAGCAGACTATCCAATATTCGCGGTACGTATTGACGTAAGTGCCAACAAGGATTCGCTGCTTGTTTGCTAAGAGCAACCGAATGCTCGACCTAGTTAACGGAAAGTCATGCAATTTTCCGCACAAATAGACTGGCGTGTAGCCTCTTATATATTCGCGGAATATTTAATTGCATTCAGAATCCATTCTTTTCTAAAGCGCTTTTCATTTAATAAGAACGGCAGCGTGTCCAAAGATGATGGAGATACAAGTAAATAATCGACTTGTTTTATGTAGCGATAATGCTGCCCGACGATGCAAAAATTAATCTATAATAATTATTTCTGAAAGTTGTTATTGAAATTACAATTCAAATAGATTAAGATCTATAATTTTTAGTTCCTAAAATCTTAACAAAGTCAATAAAAATACTTAACAAATTCTTGAATTAACTGATTCTTAAGAAGATTGCAAAGTTTTTGTAATGCAATTATAAGATCTTTTTATCAATAGTAATTACGCAAACAAAACTGGTTATTTTAATCGTTTAAAATTTTGTGTAATTTTGTAATTATTATAGATTATAGGTATTAGAAACTTTTAAAAAAATTTTTTCTATTAGAAAAGCTAATTTTACACTATACGGAAAAACAGTCGAATATTTACAGTTTGCTTTCATGTTTCCCGATAAAGATGATAATGATATCATGAATGCCAAAAGACTGTAACTTCTATAGAAGTTTGTAAAAAATCAAGGAATGAAATAGTATTTGACATTCTCCAAATTGGACCATTCCGCTTCTGTGTGTATTACATACATTACTTACCGAAATTACATCGGATTACCAAGAAAATTGTGATGTATGGAAACGTATCAAACGAATCGCGGCGTATGTTAAGAAAAGTTTTATCTATATTCGTATAATATGTACATGTATATTATACATAGATCCATCGATCAATCACGATAAGATATATTTTTATATGTAAATATGGCGTTCCTTCTTGTTATCTTATTAATATTTTGCCGAGGCGGTGGGTAGACACTAACGAGACCGATCGAAGATTTACGAAGCGGCGAAAGTATAGCCATCTCGAGCCGCTGTAATTCGTAAATCTTTTCTGAGAGATGGTTACGAGCAACGTGCAAGGAACGAAGATCCTCAATACAGATGTATCCCGCCAGTATTATTAGGCACGATCGGTACTTTATCTCATCCATTAACCTCAGAACTCGTTGGGCAATAGATTAATTAGACTTGTCTACCGAAAATAAATGTCGAAATATAACAACGTTTCAGATATAACTTTTCATCGATTGTAAGATACCGGAGAGAAATTCTGTCGAACTTATTACTGCCACTAGATAATATCGTATCTCGACAGAACGTTAAGGTCTCATATCGTTAATTAAATTGCAGTTAAAATCCCACCATTATTATATTAAGTTTTATTATATAAATTGAACTTTACTGAAATCGAAATTCTTGAAGCAAAATTTATTCGATATGTGAAGTAGAGCTAAAGATATTAAAAATTATTGGTTATAAACTAGTAAAATCGAAACTGAAATATAAATAATTCTCGATGAAGATTGCTCATGTTATATTTTAAAAGAGAATATATATATATTACTTTGAAATTTATTATTTCAATAAAAGAAATAGTAGTTTACAGTTCAATAACTCAGCTCGCAAAATATTATAAAATTATCACGTTTTATAATGTTTTAGAACATGTAATTTAAAATGTTTATAATAAAAATATTGGAGTTTAATATTTCATTTCTTTTAGTTCTTCGGGAATAATATTTATTCCTTTAATATAATAAAACTGCAAGTGGATTGTAAGTGGATTCTTTTGCTTTATCGAGCACAATATTGTTAAAATTTTTGTTTTTTACACGTCCTGTAATTTGAATTGACTCACAAACGTTTGAGCGGATATACTATGTAAATAACTTCATTAATCGTAGGCAAGCCGCTAGTTGGATATAATGCCGATCTTGTCAGATTTCCTAAGATCTAATTACTCGATAGGATTACTTTATAGGGCATCGTTGTAAGGATTAATCGTTTCGTGACGAGGAATCCTGATACGAGTCGCAGCCGATCCTCTCTTATCACCGGTAACGCTCTGAGCCCTATATCATCCTTATCAACCATCGTTTCACACACTGCCATAATATCAGCCGAATGTACCAATCGTGCCTAACACTGTCGTATGGCAGCCGTTTGTATAATATATATAAAATGAATTTCACATATGAATACACGCATGCGACGTCTATGTTACAAATGAAAAGGTCAAGGATGAGAGAAGTTTGTCTGAAAAGTTTTAATATGTCAAAAGGAATATTTATTGTTACAGTATGCGAATATCTCTAAAAGGTTCGCATTCTATGATAGATAAAAAAATAGAAAGAATTCTTAATTTTTGGTGTTAACCTTTCGTGGAATGAAAATTAATTGGCTGAAAAATATTTTATGTTTTGAAAAGAAATATCTGTTGTACTATCAGGCAAGGACGGTCGCAGACGCTTAAAAAAGATTACCATTAGAAAATTACAGTATTTATAGTGGATAGTGAAAGGACAAAACGTCCATCAAATTAAGCTAAAAACATTGCATTATAACTTTCACAATATCACAATATTTAATGCAACACACACATAACAGATATAACAGGTATAAATTGTAATTGTAAATTGTATTAAGTGCATCTGGATACATCGTATTACTTGAACAAACTGGAATCAATTGTAACAATTTTAACAAGAATTTGAACTATTTGTCAAAAAAACTTAATTTTAAATTTAAAAAACTTTACAGGATATTTTCATTAAAAAGTCAGATTAAATATTCCTGTCATCAGTAAGGAATGCTTTAATTTAAAAAGTTTGAAACTGGGGGATTTTATTCACATTTACAGTACCATGACGATGAGTTTGCTTTGTACTTAAATCGATCACACATCATACTGCAATATCCGCTTAACACATAACTCCAAAGATGAAAGAAAAATGGCTAAGAGAGGAAAAAAGACAAAACTCGTGAGCCAATTTGGATCAAGGAAATTTCAGCTATTTCGCAGTTCGTCGGTTTACGGTGAAACGAATTTCGTGATCAATGGCCGATCTCGTCCTTTTTCTCTTTTATCTTCTTCGGTTTGTTCATTTCTCTGCGCAAATTGCAATGAAAAAAGTTCATCAGACTAGCGTACGAAGTTTAAACAATATTAATATATATTTCGAAATTTGGAACGATCGCATTTGCAGCTTAAATCGAAATATGTATCTTCTGTTGTAAAAATTATGCCAGAATTGCTTTCAAAAATTTATTCTATTTATTTTGCGTTAGTTTTGTCAATGTGATTAAATTTAGATAATATAACTAATGTAATTTTATTCTAAGTTGTCAATTAATTATTCGCGAGTGATTATGAAAATTGATTTACCTTTTGACGGGCAGCTAGAAACTGATTGGATAATTAATTAATCAAATAGTTATCAATGACAAATTATACAAGTTATATATTATCTCTAAAATATAATAATATATTGCATTACATTAATATTGAAGATATGAAAAATATTAATTTTTATTAATATTAAGTTCCAATTTTTTATTTTAGAAAAATTTCGTGTTCTCGAATTTCGTGATAAGCTGCGTTTTGAACTGTGCAATATTTAGCGGTGATGGAAACTACTCTACGGAATGCTCTATCTGGGAATGACAGCTGTCACTACGACATAAATATATGTGTCAGCTATGCAGTTCGCAAAAGTCATTACAAAAAAAAGAAGAGAAAGAGAAATGGTGGATGGCATAAAAGACCTTTATAGAAATTGCTGTAGAAAACTTTCAAAGCTATGCAGACAGCTCAATCGCGAAAAATTCTGAGCTGAGTTTGCACAGCTCTCGAGAGCGGACTATGCGTGCGCGCGCACAGTCGCGTTCGTATAAATCCTGCAGTTCCGGTGGCTACATGCCCGGTTTTTACCCCGCATGCTCTACTTCTGTGGCATATAAAAAAATCTGACCGGCTGACGAAGTTTGGACGGCGCGGTTCGACGATCGTCAAGCTTGCGCCAATGCATTGGGCTAGCCGATTCGGGTCACTTTTTGACCAACTGCAATTGCACATTCTTCCCGTGGTTTCGTACCCGACCTGCGCCAATCGCATTTCTCGAATGCCTTTCGTGAGGCAAATTTTAGTCGTAGAATCAAGTTTTCGTCAGCGCAGACTCGAAACACTAAATTGAAGAGCGGATTGAAATGTATCACATTTATTTGAAACGTGTAAAGCGGTGTGGAAGACACGCAAGAGGCGAAAAAAATGTAGCTAACTTTTTAAAAGAATAAGAGAAAATTTGAAAGAAACAAATAAATTTTTGCAAGGCAGTTTATTAACATTAGATATAAATTTTATAATTAATAAATCTTAAAAGATATTAAAATTTTTATTCAGCTTATAAGTAAAACATTAAAAAGTAGAATTTTTAAAGTTGTTAAGTTAAGTAATATTAAAATTAAATGAAAAGTATATCGATTTGTATCTGTCTCTTATACACATCTAGATGTGTATAAGAGACAGGTATATCGATTTGTATTAAAACTGTTAATGTTATCCTTATATTACTATTCTTTAATTATATTACTATTCTTAATATGTATTACTATTCTTAATATGATCTTTGATATTCTAATTTTCAAAATAATAATATATAAGAATCGAATTACAACTTCCTATTATTTAAAATCACTCAGGCAAGTAAGCTCCAAGCTTAATAACTCCTTAATCCGTTTTCATAAAACAAATATCGATAGACCGAATGCTAGTGAATTTGCAAAATACATTTGTGCTCAGTCTGATTTCGTTTGTCGCGCGACGACACTAAAATTTTAAGTCCTCAGTTATGTTGGCGCAGAAGTCGACATCGCGGCCGAGTTTTCGTACATACTTACGAGCGTCATATGGGGCCGCTATTGCGAATGGAAGCATCGGGCGTATCAACAGGAGCTATACTACTTACATCCGGAGCGCGCGATCCTCATAAACAGGATGTTCCATGTAATAATGGAGACCATGTTCGCGTCCCGGAAACTTTACGACAGAATTAAAACAGGATTGCGATGACGATTCGTCGTCAAGTCCGCGAGATTCCTTCTCGTATCTTTTGTGACGTACATCTTCGCGTTTTTACAACACGATCATTCTGATAAATGCTCTAGAACTTGTTTCTAATTAGAGCTGTGTGACGTATATATGTACAGAGTGAGGCAATAACTATTACCACGTCGAATATCTTCGAAACTATAAGAATAAGAGAAAAATTTATCTAACATAAATTACATGGTACAGAAGCGAATCGTCTTATATATAGTAACGCTTTTTTTCTATATAGAGTAGCTTCGAAGATCTGAAGATCACCTTTGTTTTTTTAAATGGAATTATATGATTTTCTTTACATAATATAATTTTTCTAGTTATTTGGTATGTAAAAGTATTAAAGTAAAGTTATCAAAAAATCAATAGTTTCCGAGGTATTTTATTCTGGCATATTTTGACATAAAATATAAAATATCTCGCAAACTTTTACTTTTTGATAACCATATCTTAATACTTTTATGCACAGAGAGAATAATCTGAAATAAATCAATTGATGTAAGAAAACAGAGTTGCTTTTAAAAGAAATTATGCAAATTGCAATATGCAATTACATACTTTTTTGAAAAATAATTATGTGTTTTTCTTACATCAACTGATTTATCTCTCAATATTCTGTACATAAAAATATTATTTTATAAACATAAGATATTATTTATCAAACAAACAGTTTACAAAATATTTTATATTAAAATACGAGAATAAAATATAAACTATCTCGTAAACTATTTACTTTTTAATAATTTTACCTTAATATTTTTATGTGCCAAATAACTAGAAGAGTTATATTATATAAATTTTCTTATAAAGAAAATCATATGATTCTATTTAAAAAACTAAAGGTGACCTTTAGATCTTCGAAGCTATTCTACCTGGAAAAAAGTGTTAACACCATAAGATAATCGCTTCTATATTATGTAATTTCTGCTAGATTTTTCTCTTACTCTCATAGTTTCGAAGATATTCAAAGTGGTAATAGATATTGCCTCACTCTGTATAATTGGATAAATTATGTTTAAATTTTCATAATTTTATTTTTATTTTCCAGTATGTAGAGATTATATTAAGCATCACACACACACACACACACACACATCAAATCGCAGAGTATATTTGAGAGTAATTATTCTTTTACATAAATAAAAACTTTAAGAATATATTGATGTAAAGATGATGAAACAATATTGCAATATGCAATTGTTTATATGTGAATATTTTCTTTTTTTTTATTTATTTTTAAAACATTGACATACAGGAAATACTGCAAATGTTATAAAATTATAACTACTAAAGTTTAACAAAATTATTGTTACTTAAATTTGGAGTAGAAACGGAAAGTGTTCGTTGTACTTTTTAGAATTAAATAATAGGAAGTAGTATTTTGAATATTATTGTTCTGTTATTTATGTAAATAATATTTTATCACTTGTTATTGATCAAACTGTTACTGTATGGAATTATTTGTGTTGAAACTGATGACAAATTATTAATTATATCAATATGCATTGAAATTACAAATTATATTTAACTTCGATACAGTCAACTGTTTACACATTGAAACAGAAATATGATCAGATAATATGAAATATACGACAAAAATAATTTGTGACCAATGTTTGTTTTTAATTGCGTTTGGGCGTGTAAATAGTATACATCGTGAAGCGATACAGACCTGGCATGTTGCTCGAACCAGTTGTGTAAAGAAATGATATATGATAAACTAGCCGTAAGTTGTATAGCTGTTTATATATAAAGCCATACTTCGATACATTAAGACTTGACTAATACAATAAGGTCCCCTCGCACTTACATCACTGCTGTAAATTATGAGTCGAGAATTAATCGCGCTCAAACGGGGCGCACTCACTTCAAAGCTGTATATGTAAAGCAATTGTGAGTTATTAAATAAACAGTTTGGAAGCACAAACATGCGCGTTTAAGAAACAATATCCCGATGCCAAACAGCTGACAAGATATTAAGTTTAATTAAATATACAGCTCAATGATTTGCTTGGATTAAAGTTTGTATTACTATTATCAATTACTGTACAAAATATAATTCTTTTCTTCAAGAAAGTTCAAAAAATATTTCTTATGGTTTTAAAAAAGAGATATTTAATTATTTTTTCATGAATCTCACCCAAATTATATTTTGTAGGTTTGTAAATTAAAACACAGAACGAATTTTATAAGACAAATAAAATAGAAAATTTCAGAAAATTTAGATTAGAAATAAATGTAGTAAATAAAATAATTAGTTACTTTCTTTGTGAAAAAAGTGCTTTATTAAAGATATTCGCCTTTGTTATATGCTTTTAGGATTAATGTGCACGTGAAACAGAATTTAGGTGCACGACGCAGTATGAAATTCTGCGCAAAATTCAATACGCTTGAAGGAACATATGCATGAAATATCTACGATTACGTAAATGCACGCTGGTTTTTGAAGAGGATGCATATTTCACTGTGGCATATATATATAACTAGAGTAAGTACGTACATTTAATCTTTTTTCTCTCGAGTGCTTTCTCTCTCAAATTCGCGCGTTTCTCGACATTATGATCCACAAAGTTATTTTGAAATTTTATTATTTGTATTTCTGTATCAAGTTGTAGAAATGTAGAACAATTATTTGTGCATTTCTCTCTGCTTTATTTACGAAGAAATTAAAGAAGAGATTAAAATAAAATGTAAGGTGGAAAAATATTTTGTGAAATTCACACAATACAGGTGATTATTATTAAAAACAATGATTAATATTTAATTGTTGTTTTAGCAATTTTGTAAAATATTATATTCATTAGATAATATATTTGTTATTAAGTTTTCTGTTGTTTCTAAAGTTTAAGAAAAAGAAAATGCAAGATTTTCTTTTAATAATAGATAATCCATACAATTTGTTATTTTATTATATTTATATAAAATTATTTGCTACCATGTAGAGTGCTAGTCATCGATCGTACTTATAATCAATTATTTCTAAATTAACTTTGTCACATATCGCGACATTAATGAAAAAGCGACTTCTGATTCATGATCTATCTATCAAAATTATTAAAATTAAAATATCTTTTACTCACGAAAAAATAATTTATTTCTTTCTTTATTCATTTAAGATATTATACAACAAAAAATTTATAAATATTATTACAATACTAAAATTTATTATTACAATACTTAAAAATAAAGAATTAAGAATACAAATTATATTAGGCTATGAGTTAAGTGTTTTAAAGCAGCGTCATAAAGCTATAAAACAACATTAATGAAAGTATTTCATAAAATGTGTGTTTCTATCGTAAAACGCTCTGTAACTACATAAGATATTCTATATAAGATACTCTTTCAATGTAACATACCCTATCTTCGTAAAGTACATACATAAAGTCGGTCCTTTTAAGGACGATGCTGCTTAATACAGCCGATAGTGGATTACGCACGAAAGCGCATCGCACTATGACGTCGAGTGCACTGGAGGACAATGCAAACTGTTGACGGGAGAGGATGAGAGATGATAAATATTCACCGGTTAAATACTTGTCGATTAATCAAACGCAGAAGAATGCAGATACGTTCAACATCGCTTTGACGCGCGGCTGCCGCAATTGTCTCGCTTCTCTAATTGCTAGCGTCACTCGTTTCGCAAAAATGCACGACCAAAATTGAAATTCACAGGTGAATGCCGTAATTTATCACAAATCAAATACTTCTATTATTTACGAGCGGATCGCTTTTCTAACTTATATTCTGAAACTTCGAACTCTGTATTTTCATAACTTTCAATAAGACTTTTATTTGCTAATTGTAATAATGACACAAAATATTGTTAAATATTTTAAATTATTGTTAAATAGCAAGATAACTTGAATAGCGTTAAATAGTGAAATAACAGATTCTAATTTTATTTTTGGTGAGCTTTTTACATACGACTCATAAGCAAGTAAACGCTTTAATTTGCTTAATTAAATGCAGAAAAATGCACAAATAAATTTTACTTTAAATAAATTTCTCATTTTAGATGAATGTATATATATGTAGTTCCTGAAAAAGAGCATTCGTGCAGTGCAGCGCGGCATTGTTAAACTTTTTGTACGAAACTTCGAAACACGCAAATACGGGGTCACCAGACATCCAGACATACGATCGGCAGACAAATGTTGGTCCGTAAAATATTTAGTAAGCCATCGTAAATTGCGCAAAAAGATTTCTCTCTCACGCCGGCAAATGCTAGTTTCTTCGGAGTTTCGTTGGAGTTTATGCTTAGCGGAGTGGTGCAGCTATTTGCAAGCCGTGTATACCGAAAGTAAAACGGCTTTTAAATTCAAATATTAAACTTTCGATCGAGATACAAAGCACCTTAAAAGACGGCGGTGTTACAATAATACGATATTAAATCCTCATCTTTTCTGCATCATTTTATCGAACAAGATCTTTGAACATGCTTTGCCATCAATCTTTATTCTTTTAACACTTTTTGCACCTTAAATATTCATAATGATAATATAACAAGCAAAATAGTTATTAATAACGCATAACAGTTTTTTATTAACATTAATATTAAAAGGATCTGAAAAATCTTAGTTGTTAATAAATAAAATATTTTTTGAATAAAACAAATATTATATTTGCATTAAAATTGTTATCAACCTGATTAGCCAATTCAATTGATGAGATTAATATATAAATAATAATATAATAATTCGATATCGTCAAGTGAATTACTTTTAATGGAATTCATTGGTATTAAAAGGTAAAGCATTCAATTCGCGAATACAATCAGAGAAAATTGTATTGGTACACATTATGTTTTGTATTTCATGGTGGAATTATCAAAATTGATAACATGATTTACGCTAATTATTTTGTTGGATACTTGAGACATAGCATCGTACGCTTTGGTTATATGCATTTGGCGTCGTGTATATATACACATACACACACACGCACACGCACACACACACACACACACATATACACACGACACTCGCACGCACACGCACACGCACACGCACGCGCGAACACACACACACACACACATATATATAAAATATTATATATATATATAAATATATATATATATAAAATATGTGTGTGTGTGTGTATATACACATATATGTATATATATTTCATCAGTTTTGATATTTTTGATATTTTCTAGAATAAATTTTACATTCTTAGTTTTATATTTTCCATTTTACAATAAAATTATGAACAAACATTAAGCGATTTATTTTGCAAAGCATAGTTTATCTCTCAACGACAAATTTTAAGACGCTTATTTTTATTGTTAACATTAAAGGTTGTGACAAGATAATGTGCAGTAAAATTTCTATTTAAAAAAAGATAAAAATCGATTACAAATTGTTTGTGGAAATTTAAATAATTTACAGATAAAGAGAGTGGTTGCAATTCTGGATTATTCTGTGTACAGATGTTTGTAGTGGATTGAAAATGTGGCTTTGGTCGTGAGCCGCTCGTTTATGGTAATCGCGCGTTATTGATTCGGATTTAATTACATATGCAAAATACATCCAAGCATTTTATTCGCTTGTAAATCGCGTGTTTCATTCACTATGCATTGCGATATAGTAATAACTTACATATGAATCTCGAATGCATTCTGAAGACTTATTTTTCGGCTTTAGCAGTTTCTTTCTACTGATTCTTTGATTTTTAAAATATTCAATTTTGCAATTAATCTTTCAATTAAAGTTCTGTTAAAATAAAATTTGCTTGAAAAATTAAATAAAGAATAAAATTTTATTAT
This sequence comes from Aphaenogaster ashmeadi, assembly GCA_003063805.1. NCBI lineage: Eukaryota > Metazoa > Arthropoda > Insecta > Hymenoptera > Formicidae > Aphaenogaster > Aphaenogaster ashmeadi. The sequence continues at coordinate 287,374 of NJRQ01000153.1, forward strand.
CTATTAGTTCTGCTACAAAACTTGCGAAAAGGGACTTATTTCTGTTATACATATATGTATAAGCGAGTCTACCATTGGCAGTGTATCAATTTTATAGTGGTAATATAGAAATTTATGCATTCAAAAGTAAAAACGCAAGTAAAGTACCATAACAGAGCGCAAGAAAGGACGCATCGGTAGCAGAACGCGAGCGGTAGTCGAATGCAAAAGAATCCCGACCGCATTTTAGACGAAAAATAAAGAGCAACGGTTGTGGGACGTGGGATCGCGTAACGGCATTATATCGAGTTCATTTGAATTCCGGATGCGTCGAATATAAAAAAAGCCAAAATTAAATCTGGCGCGTTCGATGCACCACGTCGCCCACATCTCCGCTGTATTATTCCGCAATTCCGTTCCCGTTGGACTACCTCTCTTTCTCTCTGTCTCTTTCTCATTCTTTCGACCCTTCACCCCTCATGGACGGGAGTGGTGGATTTATGGCGGCCGCGTAAGAGCGAAATAAAAGCGAACCTCTCTGCCGCCATATATTCGGCCAGTCATGGTCCTCATTCTAACGTTTACCGCGCACACTTTGACCTGGAACAACCTGCAATTTTTTTAATCGGCTGTAAAAACCGTCTTGTTGAAAAGAACAACTTAAGAGATTCTTACTTCAATCATTATGATTCTCCATTTTTCGGAAGTTTAAAACATGTTTTTTAAAGTTACTAATAACGATTTACAAGTTTATAATATGTTTATAAATGTAGTTTTAATAAAATTTATTTTTTGTATTCTTTCCATAGATTAACAAATTAGTTTGAAATTGTTAGAATATTTCGAATTCAATGCACTTTTGCTCTATTGTTTTATTACATATTTATCTCATCTAGGACTAAACTCGGATACTATCTATACCGCATATACTTTTAGTCTTAAAAACAATCGTTGCGTATTATATAGGTGGGATATCTTTCTGTTCGGATCATGTCTTGTGGTCAACAACAGTGTATAATTTTCAGTTCAAATACCTATATTCACTTATTATTTTCTATCTATAGACCAGCTCAACTATAGTCCAACTATCTATAGTTCAACTCAGAAATTATTACAACAATTACTAAATAATTATCTCATAAACTTTTTAAATTAAAATATAATTGTGATGAAATAAAATAAAGCAAACAACACATATAGCCTACTCCTAAATAATGACTAATGACTTTTTATTCATATTTCATCGAAAAATATAATAACGCTTGGTAATACTCTTTAAATGACAATATTATAATTACTTTTATATTACTACAAATGAAAAACTATAAACAATGTTGTTATTTTATTATTAGTTAGATAAAGAAAATTTAATGTGATAAAGTTAATTTTTAATATCTAATTTTCTTCAAGTCTTATTTATATTCTTTATTATAACTTCCATTACTTTTGTAGTTTTATCAAGTTTAAGATGTCTTTAAAGTCCTCCGCATAACTCTTGTTCAAACATTTATCTTAATATAATTAAAACATATTTATATTGTTGGTTTGTTAACATACAAATGTAATTAAAAATCGATGGCCAGTATGACCCTGGAGTACGATTGTGCATGCGATAAGTTAAATTTAAAGAAATAAATCTTTATAATGTAATGATAATATCTAATCTAAAACTGGTTTCCATCTCCACTAATTGTAAGATGCTCTTTAGTTGATAGCCTATGATAGGTTGAGCAACTGTTAGAATCGTTACTTTTATTTAACTATCATTGTTGCTAATGGTCCCCTTCTTTTGTTTATACAATGATCCCCTTTTTTGTTATACAATTTATACAACTCTTTGAATGACGTGAATATTTATCTTCATGAATGTGATTTGAATAATGCAATTGGGTGTTACTTGTAAAAGATAGCCGGCTTACGCTATTATTTCTTCATGGATTTGTTTCTTATTTTATACAAATCTCGATCGAAGTCGTACATTGGTATCCAGGACGTAAAATGGCGTGAGTCTACTTTAACACGCATCGTTAAAACGTGCGAGCCATACGAGAGACGTTAACGTCAAATCGAGGAATCGACTTCAACGAGGGTGTGAAAACTTTATGTGAAAACGAAACGGAATCACGAGCGAGTCTCGCGATCCTTCGCGCCGTGATTTGAAGTCGTTTCCGTACGAGATAAAGTACCGATCGATATGTCCTGGTCGTAGAAGGATTTACGTCCGCAAGGCATCCATAAAATCGACACCCTCACAAGGAAACTTCTAATCGGAGTATTTAAGATCGAATGCTCGCCATTATTCTATGTGTCGTTATTCCACATTCAATCACGCTCACAAAAATGGAATTTTTGTGGAAAAATAAACCGCTAATTACATTTTATGTTAGAAATCGCATTCTGAGCGTAATTAAATTTCCGCGAAAGATTAAATTCTCGAGAAAAATTAATTATTAACATAGGTCGTCGGCTTTCATTAGACGCTTTAATTATAAAATAATCCTCCACGATTTTACGTCGTAGTGGACGTACTGGACACTTTATTGAAGCGGTGAAGAGTTTAATGAAAATTTAATGGAAAGTTTAGATACAAAGATTATTTAATACTGAAAAAATTTTATACTTAAAAAGAATTTTAAGCAGTTTTATCAAATTTACATTCGGAGGATGTTTCTTCAATAAATGTATACATTTATTGCCGACACAATAATATATACTGTGATACGATAATACATGAGTATGTATATCGTATAATACTTGAATTTGAACTTTAAATTAAAATGCTATTATTGTTGTTGCTTTAATTATTATCTGACATAATTATTATATAAAAGCTTATATGAAAGTTTATAGAGAAATAAAAACGAAGTATGTACCGTGCAGATTCGAGTCGTCGCGTCGCAGCAAAATATGCTATGAAATTCAATGGGAGATACAATATAGAAATATATATTCAGCATCTTTGTTATCGGTGAAAAGATGCAAAAAAATATCGTTTTTATTGTTTATGCATGTCTGTGAAGCGCCGTGTTTATCAAATGCAAAACGCTTTCACGTGGAATCGACTGTGCATGTGCAAATAAGTTATATACAGTTATCATATTACTTCACCGAAGAGCTTTTGTTTTTCTATATTTGTTTTCACGAATAATTTGTATTCAAATAAACAATGTCGGAGATCGCGGTATAACTATTTCGATTCCCGTGGGAGGAAATTTCTCCATTTTGCTATCTTTTTTGTATAATCCAACAAAAAATAATGTAAAGGAGAGACACTCTTATGATAGTTTTTCACAACAGTAACAAAATTAATCTGTATATAATATATAATTTAATATTATGTGGCATTAGAATATATATTATTTCAAAAAAGGAAATTGCTAGTTAGCTATCTCATACATTTTAATACTACATTCTCGCATAATTTTCACTGTTATACGGTATACGCACATACTTCTCTACCTTGTTAGAGAGCTCATTGCATTGCGGACGAGCGACGAAAGTGTCTTGGTCGACAGAATGCAAGTGCGACAGTTGATGGCTTCATTAATACGGTAACATCTGCATGAAAGGTGTCTGTCGGAAATCTCCGCAAAACTTCGAAACTCAGTTAAGAGGAGAAATACCCTTCACTTCTATATACTACACTACAATGTAGATATTTTGTTCCTCTAATAGACGATTCCTTAATTCTTCATATTTATTTAATGAGATACGAAGGGAATACTAGATAGGAATATTAGAATTAATGAAAATTTATTTTACAATAGCACAACTAATAATTGTTATTTTTACGTAAACAAAATTAAATAACAATTTTACTTATTTTAAGAGCATCTTTATATTTTGGAAATATATATTTATACGAAATGTGCTATTTATCTTATATAATATGGAGCAATATTATATCCGTCATATAATCTCTTTATTTAGTTAGTAACGTATATTAACAATTAAATTTTAATAGTTAAATACTTAATTAACAATAATATTTACATTTATATGATTAGGTATATCAAAGTTTATATGAGACATTATATATTTCTATGTAATTCCATTAAATATTCTATTATTCAAATAAGTTAATTTTATATACAAAATATACCATTAATGCTACAATATAGAGTTTTTGTTGCTCAATTGCGATTTGTGATCGGTTTCAAAGTATAGTCGCCCGGTCAGATAACGAATGATGCTAATACTTAACACTCCGACGTCACGAAAGAGATTTGTCAACTTGCAATCGATACCTGTCGGTCGATCGTACATCGTGCGATTCCGTCGCAGCTGAATTAATTATACCATCGATCACTCTGTATTCTTTTCCCTAGCGAGCATGAAACGCTCGTACATCATATTGCGTCACCGCTATGAAAGAGAACAGGACCTGGGTCCGCGATGAAACATAGCGTGCGTATAGCGAACTGCGAGATTTCGTCTATTTTCTTTTCCTTTTTGCGGAATATGGCATAATATTGGATAATGGAGGTCCGGATTTGTTCCGTGACAACGAATGAGTTGACGACCAAAAGTCAAAGATCACAGTGACCATTACATCCAATTTGCTTGGAGAAACGATTATCAAAAATTAAAGGAAAGATGTGAATTTTCAGTTTTTATTAGTATACATAATTTATCAGTTGCTGGAATCTAAGTAATAGCGTATAGTATAGATAGACATTTATGATTATAATAATAATTATTTCAAATAGTTTCTTATTTAAAATATGATTCTTCAAAATATATAGTTAATCAGGGATTTGAACAATTACTTTAAACATTGGTGCCGAAAGAAAGAAGATTAGAGTTTAATTTTATAAAAATATATAAGTTTTGAAGGAAAATATAATACATATTTTAACATTTACAAATTAATAATTGCAATCACTAGATACAATAAATTAAAAATTTTTTGCATAGTACTAATGATATACTTAACTGTATGCAAAAATAATATCAAAGTTTTTACAAATGCATATTTGTAAAAGCTTTGTGTAGGCAGTATGTGATTAATATTATAATTTAGTAAGGAATATAAATAAGTATGAATTTTTGCATGTAAATGAGAGAATAACAACGACACACACACACACACACACAAACAAACTTAAAAGAGAATTGATGGATTTTATAAATTATATTATCTGCAATTTACGTAATCTTTCACACAATATGTCAAGTAATATTAAGTAATGAAGAGCAAGTTTAGTCTGTGGATAACAATTATACTACAAGCAACATTAGAAGATTGGTCTGGAAACTTCGTGAAGTTCCGAACATCCAAGTTCTCTAATAGCTGCTGAAGTATGGATGCGGTAAGTAATTAACGAGTCGCTAAAAATTACGATCGCGAATATAATCGGATGATTAATCATTACTTTTTCTAAAAACTGCTTGTTCTACGAGTGATTCATATGCCACATTTAATATCATGATCGAAATCGGAGGAGGAAAAGAGGATTGATGATGAATGTTTCGAAACGGCATTCCGAAAAATTGATGAAACGACGTTAAATTGCGCGACGTGATTCGGCCGCATGAATATGTCACGCGATTCGTGGATGCATTTTGGTATTCGCGATGCATGCTATTCGATCGGGGAATCACGACATCTCCTCGCGGGGATGCCTGGACAAAGAAGGTTAACGGACTCACGGTATAATTCAAAAATTTTTCAAGCACATTCGCGAAGGATGACTTTGCCAGCCAGCGGAGAAAAAGATGGAATGGATAGGTCGTGCATAATTTGTAAATTCTACGAAATCGTCAAAGATCGTAAAAAGTTTTGCTATTCGCATTTCAGAAACAAGTAAATACTTTCAACAAAAAATAAAAAAAAAATAAAAAAAATGTAGCATTATTATCTATCCCTATGCTATTACAAAAGCAATCTTTTGCCGAACACCAATTTGTGATATATCTGGTAATTGTTTCTCTTATAAAATTACAAAATGTAAATATTACTTCATGTAATACGTGTTATGATAGAAAGATAAATACTTTGTGATAATTGTTAAGAATTACATAATAAAAATTTAAAAATTCTTGAATATTGAGCTATACATCACAATATTTGTATTACAAATTGATCATTACATTTGTGTTATACATATTCTGAGACTCCTTTATTTCAAGGTACAGTATAAATGTTCGACAATTCTATGTTCGAGTACTCTCCGAGAATTCGCCGACCATTATTTCTAAGTAGTTCGCTCGCAATGCTTTCGCCTTTGTAAGTTTTCCAACTTACAATTTTTCAAGCGCTGCCGTTCTCTTTTTCACCAAACCAGGTTCCGAGAGGAAACCTTTGACGGCTCGATTTCGGAAATCGATTTCGACCGGGGCGAATACATGCGAAGTGTGCGAACGAGCTGTCTGAAAATAGTTGGCGATGAGTTAAATCGTGAAGGAAAAAAGCGCAGCACAGGCTCGGAACTTCAACTCGGTTATGCGTGCCGAAGTTCTCTAGCGGGGCAATTTTCAAAATTTATTCGTGGCAGACGAGCCATTTCATGCCCCAGAATTAATATATTCCGTTTATATAAGTGCTGGCTTGTCATTTTATTCGAGGAATCTGCTAGCAAATCTCGTATATTTAAAATACTTACGCATCAAAAAACATTTCTAATTCTCGATACGTTAATATTTCAATGAATTCAACGTATATATATACATATATATATATATATATATATATATATATATATATATGTATATTATCTAAACAAACTTGTATAATAACTAACGCTACGATGGAAGCTTATCAAAAAGCAAAAAATAATGAAACATTATATTACAAAGAACATCGATGATATTTTAGTAAGATATTTTAAGCTAAATATTAAAAAATTAAAACCGCATAGTTAAATTTTTACAAAAAAAATTCGTTTTTAAATAGATAGAGAGTTTATATAATTAAAGAAAAAAAGGAAAATTTAAAGCGTTTTGCAAGATTTATGCAAAGCATGTTGTATTATAGTTATGAAACTCTATTCGGTCGTTTTGGTATCAAACGTTATATTTTGAAGCAGTATGAAATCGCATTGAATTTGCATTTGCCTTTTGTTCCCAGTTTCTACCGCATACTTACTCTTGCACAGTGAGCATGTGCTCGTCGGTGGATCGCCGCCGAATTGCCGCTATCAGATTAGAAAACGTGTCTGGAATCGAAAGATAAGACGTGTAAAGCTATTCTGTGGCTAGATCGAGGAAGCGAAATTTCCGATGAGGAGCAAATCCTGCAAAATTAGTACGTTTCTCTCACAAGGGCGTTGACATGTTCAGGGAGCATTTATGCCGTATACCTCATGTCTTCCCTCCCCGTCTTTCTTATCCAGAATTACATACCACCATCACCTTGTTCTATCCTTATATAATCAGCACGTCTAATCCAATCCAAGTCTCTTCGTTGTCATCCAACGCAAATCTTGTCGATGCGTCGATGGTTGAACGAACATGATTGCGCACGACGACTTATCGTCGTTGAATTAGAGTGAGCGTGTCTCGAATTTGGAAACGGGGCATTGTAAATCCGGGAAGAGGAGTGAAACGAGATCGGCGGCAGACGTAATTTCAACTCGCGACAGATAGAGGGGAGACGGGAACGATAGAATCGAAAAGCCATGTTCCATTCATGCAAGTACAATTTCCTCTTTCACCTCCTCGCCGCGCTTCGTCGCGAATGAACGAAGGTATCCTTATTCTTTCTCGCTCAGCGCATTTCGCCGCATCTCCTTTCCAGAACGAGCGTCTCGATCGACTAAAATATCATGTATGACGTCCAAACGGGAAAACGAAACGCGATCGAATGACAACGTAATTCCGCGATGCCGATGCGAAAGAGGCTGTGAAAATAGTTGAACGATCCGTGAAAAAATGCCAGCAAAACGTGGATCACAGAAGTGTTAATTCGTGTTAAATCGATGAGAGTTATTTGTAACTAGTCTTTTTTTTATTTGGTGTAGCGTTTGTATGATTTTTCGTAATATCACGTCTAAAAGAATGCTTGATTTATTAAGATATCATATAAATTTAATTTAATAATAAGTGTTTAAACTTGTAGTGAAAAACAATTCAGCAAAAAAAAATTTTTTCGTAATTAATAATAATAGTTAATAAGGGAAATAAGAACGTTGATCATCGATTTTATAAAATAACGACCTCTTTTTCAAACTTTGTGTTATAGAGACGTAATTTTTCCCCACTTAGAAATATCCTTGCCCGTTTTTCTTTTTAACGAGCCCTCACAAACTTGCAATCTTCCTCGTACGGGTATCTCGCCATGTATTTTCATTTTTCAAAGTTCAACACGTTGCGCTCGCAAGTTTTTATGCGACATTAAGCATTTTCCTTTGAGATCTAAAAAATTATTTCTGTAGCTGAGAAAACGATATAAGTCCACAGACTTAATTATCATTAAAAGGAAAATATAATTTTTATGATACGCGTCGCTGAAGATATCATTCTATAAAAATCACAGTTATTGCAGTTTATTGCAAATATACTGCGGATATATAAATGACAAATATGAATAGTCGATATCGCTGAAAAAGTAACGCGACTACAAATCTTTTATATAAAGATAAGAGATATTTTTAAAAATTATTTTAGAACTTTTAATTTAAAGAAAACTATAGGTTAGTTTTATTTATATGTATAATGATAAAACTATCTCTCTATTATAAATAACAATCGGCACATTTCAGTTATAGAGTGAAATAATTGCTAGATTTTTACTTCTAGGATTCTAACTATCTTGCGAAGAATTGAATCTTTGGTTTATTGCATGTTTTAACAGCATCATCTATATGCAATAACATGTGGTTCGAATATGCGAAAATGTTTCCACGATAGGGAAAACGAAACGGATAGATTATATCCGTTTTGGAAATGTCATAATACAGTGCACACAACGAGACACGTAACCGAAAAGACCGCTTGTCATATCTCTCACAAGATTTTCATATCCGAATGACTATTGTCCAGTTCGCATATCACGGGAGAAATAAAATTTAAATGCTTCCGCCTGGTACTCTCGGAATGAGATTTCAGAACCCGTCCGGATACGGTCGCCCATCATTTCGCCATGGACGAAGCTAATTCCCGTTGCCGAAACAAAAGGTGCCATCATATAACAGCAATTTCTCCATATTTGCTGCGTAAATGTAATTTTATACATCATGCCGACTGGTGGGTGATGTTGGTTCATAATTCTTTAAAGCACGTCGAGCGAGATTGCATTCTGATTTACTCAAGCAAATATGGGGAGTTATACATGCAACAGTAATAAATTATAACCAGCGATTCCGCGAAATGCATGAGTATTCTGGTAAATTAACTTCGATGAATTTTGTGGACTATAATAATTTTTTATCGTTACTTTTATCATAATACGTAATTTCTGTGATAATTGCGATCTTTATTTAATATAGTAAATTCTATCATGTGAATAAAATTACATTTTATTATTCTCTATATAGATATGATTCTTTCAAAAATTGATATTGGTTATATTACATTTTTTTTACTTTATTTATTAATTAATTAATTTATATTTCACTTTTTTTTATTACTTGATTTTATTTATCTGTACTTTATTTATTTATTTATATTTTTTAATTTACAAAGAAATTATATATTGCCATTATAATTTTTAATTAGTTTTTTGTAATGAATTTATCATATCAATATTTTATACTGTATTTCAGTATTAATTTCTGGATTCTGCAAATTTAAATCATACATGCACAAAATGTAACAAAGTATCCCAACAGAACATTTTGACACATTTACATGACATCTTCATTATTAATCTTAGTTTCCTGATTATCTTTGCAAGTGTGGCATAAAGATTAATGGTGGTTTGATTAATTTTGTAATAAGCTTTTTCTCTTTTTTTTGTACATACATACCAACTATAATAAAAAGAGTGTACTATAAAATTTCTTCTAAAAGTATTTTTATTATACGCGAAGATCGATTTTTGCAAAATTTTTGGAAATACGATACGTATTTGAAATATTTCGTCGTCGTTGTTTTTGCGCAAAGATATAGGACTGTTCCTTCATATCTACAAAATTCAAGATAACTGATAGGATGTGATCGGAATATACGAGCCAATGCTCGACGTAGAACTCAACGAGACGAAGCGCATACGATTCTGAACTAAAGCATTGGCAAAGTGTTACGGGACGAAGAGCGTGAAGGGAGCGCAGCTGCAAAATGAGAGGGAACCGTATGTAGAGAGCAAGGACTTCGAGGGGAAGAAAGAAAAAGAGTGAAGCGGAATGAAACAGATACCAAATGAAGCGAAAGGAAGAGCAAAACGAAAGAACGGAAAATCTGAAGAACGCGGGATGACTAACGGTTTTGCGTTTCACGGAGTGGCCGAATTCCAGGCGGAAGAAAGAAAACATCTCCGAGCCACTATGAGACAAACGACAATCTTATTGTTAGTTCAGATGTCTGTAATATTTTATTCAAGAAAAATCGACATTGAATTCTTCAAAGAATATTATTAATATTAAAGTCGGTTCTTTTGACAAACCCTATATACATAAAATTTATTGAATGTCACGAAATCTCCTCTAATATTTCTATGTGTCTTTTCGCTTTTAGAGTCAGAACTCCGATAGCGACGTTCCTCTTGAAGAAACCCTTAAAGCCAGCGGTAAAGCCACGCAAACAATGTTGGGACAGACATCTCTTCCTATTCATTCACCGCCCGCTTCGTCTATTCATTTCCTCCTTACGGACTGGAAACTTCGGGGAAGTGACGTCGGATTTCGAATCGGCGAGCTTTGATGTCTGGGAATTTGCGCTCGATCGGCCGGAGGGTACAACGAGAGTTCAAATTCGTACTGAGAGTGAGGAACGATATGCTTCATGTAATTCGATAATCCAACGACAGCCGCTCGCACACCACACGAGAACGGCCATTATCGGCCACTTAAAATCTTGGGAAATATTAAACACCCACGATACGGAACCGTTCATAATCTCTTGACGATTATTGCGATGTGTAGGTGGATTACGATCTCTCGCACGGCTTCACAGAAATAATATGTATTACACTTGAATTAAATCTTAAATATTTTCTAATTGCAAACATTTTTCTAGTAAGTACGTTTGTAATATCTGCTTATTTAAACAGACTGTAGGATTATAGGACCGTAAGGCCAATTATTAATAAGTATTGATAGTAGAGTGGAGTAATCATAGAGAGTAGTGGAGCAGTCGTG
>NJRQ01000153.1:301823-318147 GCA_003063805.1 Aphaenogaster ashmeadi
TATTTTTGAAATAAGAATGTTCTTTTTTTCTGTGCAAAGATTGACAAATATTCTCGCGAGTACCGAGACTGTGGCATGGGCAAATCAAAAGAAAGTTTCAACGATTACGTACTGAAGGTAAGAAATTATCTCGATTACTGAACCTGCTTCTTCCGTGAGAGTGGCTTGTCGAAGTTAGGGGCGCAATTATTTACCACCGTCCCCGAGCGGCGGGGCACGGGATCGATCCTACGAAATTTCCGCGATCGGAGAACAGCTGCGGCACACTGGGAATCCGGAGACACGAAGTGGAACCGTCGAACTTGACTGACGGTTGCCTGGCGATTTGTAACAAGCCAGGCCATGTGCACCGCGACGTGAGACGGCGGATCCGCACGTCGGACCTGCAGACAAATTACTTTGTTTTGACGGCCAGGAACCACAGCCCTCGGGCCAGTCGACATCAATATCGACGACTGGACTGGCTATCCATTCCTCCTGGTACGGCACGTACATGCATCCGTTTTGCCGCGTCCGTGAGACGAGAAACTGCGGAGTTCATGAAATCACCGGAATATCGGAATAGTCTGTTTTCTTCGAAGCTTTCTCCATTTATAGGTCAATTTAACGATTTTTCGAAAGTCATCAGCTCGAACGAAAAGGACGGACTTTACATGCGGAACCGTATTAATATTTCCATAATATTTCCACGAAGTGTTGTTTCCAATGTTTCCAATTTTAGACACAGCTTTTTTATAGAGATCAATAATATTGTACTTAAAAATAAATAGTAAAATTAAATATGTATAAATGAATGTATGTATAAAAAAGTGCATATATTTTTGTGTTATTTAAATTAAGTTTTGATATGTATAACAGTAGTCTTCTGGTCTTTAAATGAGAAATTATTTTTATTTCTAAAAGAAATTTTTTTATTTCTGAAATAAATGGAAAGAAGAAGTGTGTGTGTGTGTGTGTGTGTGTGGATAACTTCTCTTTTAAAATCTATTTTTTAAATAAGATATTAATTATTTTATTTGCTAACTTTTGTAGAACATTTGCAGAATATAACGGATTTAGTCAGACAGGAAAATTATCGAAATAATATTAAAACTAATAGAAATATTTTCTTAAACTTACACTTCGACTTACACGTTTTTTATTTTGCATTCATACATACTTTTGATACTGATTTAGCTGGAAAAAAGAGATACAGAAAAAATGTCAGATTTCTATAAAGCATTTCTTGCAAAAATTGGCGAACGGCCCGCGCGAGCGATCGGCATTTTGCCCTAAAGTTTAATCGCCGCACAACAATACTGTTGCAATAATTTGTGCGATACGCAGGTGCAGTAACGCGCACGCACATCCCTCGTATTTCACGCCCCTTTGGTTTCCGCCAGACACAGGCCACCGACTATACTCCGCACGATGCACGGAGTCTATTCGCATTATGTTCGTGTATCCTCGAACGCGAAATTAATGGGAGCGAGAAACGGGATGCGTACTAGAGCTAGAGATGTAATCATGTAAAATTGAACAAATTTACCAATATCGATAAATATAACATTTATCCATATATCAAAGCTGTGAATCTCTTTGTTTATAATTAAACTACTGGTCACTAGCGAGGAGGAGACGTATATATGTATGTGCATGTAACCGCGCGAATGTAATTATACATGTGTGTATATGTATATATATTAGCGACATGAACAGCTTGAATAGTCGTTGACTAAATTTATTAATATTGAGATAGATAACATTTACTAATATTACACCTTATTAAATGCAATCAATTTATTCCGCCCACTAACTAATTATACAAAGTTAGTCAATATAAATAATATTCACATAATGACATGTTTATACAACAATTCAATAACCTTGAAATAAATGCAACAAAAACTGGAAAAAATGATTATTTAAAATTAAAAACACAACTATAAGAAAACATATTTTACTGTAATTGTCATTTAAAATTCCTTGTTAAAAATTAAATGATGTGTTACATGGACATCTTTAACAACTGCTCTCATCGGAAAGTGATATTTGGATGAGAAACGCATTAAGCATTTCTGTCCCGTCCGAATATCTATGCAGGGTCGTTATCTCTAGTTATATACACGACGCGTACTGCTTTGTTTGCCGAAACGGATATTTGCTGGACGTGTCCAAAGCTGGGAAGTTCGAATTGCGACGGTCAAGACTACCGTGAGGCTCCGCTTCGCGACGTTCAGGTAACAAACAGCATAAACACAAGGGCTAGAAGCGAGCAATCGTCCATCGGGTTAACAATTTTGAAACTATTAATGATGATTCGATTCGATGTTATACATAGTAAATTTCTTTAGATTACAAATGTTAAAAATATTCTGCATTTTCCAGAATATTTCTGAACTTTCCATATAGATACACACACATACATGCACACACAATGTATACAACACATGTCACAGAAACAAAGAAATTAAAAAAGAAAAATATGAAAAAAGTAGCACTTTTCGGCCTTGCGCAATGTTGAATAGCATTAACAAATCTTCTATCAAGACTCTGATTAATTTGATATTGATTTTCTTAATAATAAAAATATTTACACATCCAATAATTATTTTATTTAAATTTAAACGATTAAAAATGTATAGCTTTAAAATTAACAATCTGCAAATAGATTTTCATTCACATTAATATACATAGACATAACATATCTTTCTTATTTAATTTTAAGAGTAAAACATCTCTAAAGTGCTGAAAATGTTTAAGATATAAAAAAATTATACAATTAGTTAATTTATGTAAGTTAAACAATGCTTATTAAGAAGGAAAAAAGAATTTTTTCATAAAATGTTTCCTTATGTAGTTATATGTATTTTAGAAAATTAATTAATCGGAGGTTTATTTCAAAGTAAATGTTGAACTTGTTCCATATAAAAAAGGAATAAATTTTAAACTTTTCTATTATTTTCTATTATTTGTTCTATTTTTTCTTCTTTAGCGCAATTATTTTATAAAAGACTTTTTTTATTGTTTTAATGGTTATTAAGGTAAATATTTAATTTTATTATAAAATATTTTTCTGCAAGTGAAACTTGTTAAATCTACCACTCTTTTAGTCTAGCTTTTTATAGGAAAAAACTGCAAATTTTTAATTCTAGTATACAATTTTTAAATACTGTACATTTTTTTCATACGTATATACATATTATATAACTTATGGCAATGCTACACAATACGGAAGAATACTCTGTATGCCTGATAGTTATTATTAACTTTTCATTTCTAAAGCCTTATTAAGATAAATTGCTCTATTTAAAACTAAAAAATAAAAATTGTTAAAAGATAAAGTTTTATTTATAAATTTACAGAGATAGAATTTTACATAAGATTTATTATTATGACACGGATCTCAATATTGAGACACAAAGCCGACAATGTACTTTTAATAATATTGCTAATTGAACTACCTGTGCTAATAAAACCTATTAATTTCGCATAATATTTGATATTGTAAGATATGATGAAAACATGATATTGACTATATCTCATGTCAAGGTATTGGTTGAATATATTTCATATCAAGTTGCATGTATCAAAATAGAAAGCCCATAATATAATGGAGGATCAAGCCAGAGAAGAATGAAAGGGTTGTCAGGAAGGCGTCGGAGTCGACGCATGTCGCTCCATTTTTATCGATAATTTATCAGCCTTCCGCGGTGTAGCTTTCGTTAATAAATCTTCCCTACGTGGAATCTGACTCCTTGCGCGGTTTGCCGAGTACATATAGTCGACGGCGATACGACGGAAGATTATTACGGTACTGCAACCATAATAGCCATATTTTTCTTCTTCCGTTGCCGTCGCGTTTCTGACCATCATCTCGTTCGGTTCTCTCCCCGGAAACATCGGTACCGCAAAACGTTTAGTACCTCTTCCGTTAATAATATTTGCTTCCCCCAACCCTGTCCTTCTCTCGGGACCATCCTGACCTGCCTCACAAAAGTTTATGGCACAACTGGCGCATAACCCTCGCTCGGGTGACTTCTACAGGCTGATCTGGAATTACTTACTTACATCGACAAAGTTCACATAAAGATTCTTTGATCGAGTTTTTCCGCTAGAGGAAATTTAATTGAATATTACGTTTTTCTATATCCTTTATTTTTCAAAACTGTATATATATATATACACATATATATGTGTATATCACTTGGTATGAATAAAACTCTTAAATTGAACATAAAAATCTAATAAGAGCCAAGTTTTTAATATTTACTTGCAATTGCTGAAAATTATTTAGTAAAATTTATAATCGCTATGAATTTTGGCTACAGTAAAATTATATTTAGACTTAAAGAATCTTGTTAAAGTTTATCAATTATTCAGAATATTTTTTTGTCTAAATTTTTTTTTTTATAATTTATATTAAAACCTCAGTGTCGCATATACATGGCTACTGTGAGCAATATGATATTAAAATATTCAGATACGTATAAAACAAATCTTATGTATGCTTATGAAATAACATGCGCGGCCATATTAACAAGCAACATCCGCAAATAGTCGAATCTATTTACCGCAATATCGAATTGCCAATATTGATTGCAAGGTTTAGTTAGGTTTTCGTAAAGTTAATCGAAACCCGATCGAATCCTATTAAAGTCATTTTAATAAACAGGCCAAAGTCAATAAATGTGACGCTATCACGTGAATTTCTATTTTAAACATAAATACACGTAAATATCTGTTAAAAACCATAATTACATTGAGAAATTAATTACGTGTCTCCAGCAAGTGTCATCGGAGCAGATAACAATTCCCATACAGCTTTGTGTTTCTATCACGTTCTATTTATGCTTTTACAGCAAGGGTATTATAGCTGCTTCGTATGTCTCTCGTAAACAACTGCCAGCTCATTATTTAGCACTTCCCTCATTAATAACGTCTTATTATCCAGGAATACTGTCTATATGCAACAATCGTCGACTCGAAGCCGGTGAATGTTTTTCCTAAGATATGTATAATAATTGCATCAATTTATGTAATTAATTATTTCTACGATTTTATATAACAGAACTTGGACATAATTATGGTGTCTACTAAAATTATATTTAAGATGATTGTAATAAATAATAATCTATTATAATTTTGTCAAGTAAAAATAAATTTCATATTCACAAATGTGTTATTAAAATTTGATATGCTTGTAATGCATCATTCTATGTAAAACATAGCTGTAAAATTGTTGCATTAAGCTTAAGATCCTTTTAATGGATATTCAATAATTCTACGTGTACTTTAATTGTGCAAAAATGCAACAAAAATTTTGCATATGTTGTATTATGATACTTTTAAAAAGAATAAGATATATAAAAACCTATGTATTTTGATATAGAGCTTAAAAGATCATCAAAATAATCATTAACTTATGCTAATATATGTAATACATAAAATCTATTTGTTGCTTTTTTAACAATCTTTTATGATAACAAAATGTTAGAATTTTTTATCATTAACGGAGAAATAATACGGCAATAAAATTTTATAAAAATTAAAACATATTAAATCGGTTATTATTGGAGCTATTATGGTACTGTCTTCCAATAGAGAACACAAAAATCCGACTAAGGAACTTTCCATCACAATTCTGTCTCTGTTTTTAGACAATCTTGAGGTTTTTTTCGGTATTAGTCAGTTATCGCTATGAGATAAAATAAACAGTAACAATCTTTTCCAATCATTTTCGCCTAAGTCTTTGTCTTGGTAGAAATCGACTTTCCATTTGCTTGAAAGATGTCAAACACTTTTCAATCCTTTTGTTTTCGAATATCCACATGTTTATGATAAAACAATTGATAAAAAATGAAATGGAATCATTTTGATCGGAAATCTTCTCGAATAGTTCCAATATGATAACTCGTCGATCAATATCTAGCTCTATTGACAGAGGATTTGCCGTATTTCGCCGAATGCCAAGATCGTGGTAGCAGTTCGTTCCAATGAATTGCCCGTGTTTGAGTTTGAACTGATGGGACTTCATCCTCGTCATCTTCCTGCAAGACCGATTTTTTATAGAGCAAATCGCGAAACACGAGCGCGAAGAAGAACAGAAGCTCCACTATACTGATGAAACTGAAGCCGATGAAGACGCCACATATACTGCCGATATCGCCTGCAAAACGATCATCTTTATGATACGACATCTTGATAGCACGGGAGGATAAGATAATTTGGTGAAACGACCACGTGTTTTTAGTGTTTACTCTTAAAAAACATTACGCGCACGTAGTGGCGATTTACGCTGTAAGAGAGATAACGGGTTTTTACAGCGATATCACCACCATTTTCTTTCCCTTCTTTACAAGCTCATTATTCTTTAATTAATACTTTATAGATCGGATACATAGTGCTTTTCTTCCTAGTTCGTAAGTATACTCACATATACATACAAATCTAATAACGCTTCCGTCAATTTTATATTAATATAGAATTATTACCTTCCGTTAGTAATTAATGTGAAAAAATAGTAACGGCTCTCTGAGGTAAAGGAGGGCCGGTAAATTAGGCCAAATTCTGCCCTGCGATGGAACCTAAACTAACCTTTAAAAATCCTTCCTTAGGTCCTAAGAAGTACGAAAATAACCGAGAAGTGGTGAAAAAGTTGTGAGAATAGCTTATTAAGCTATTAGGCTTAATATTGGTTTATATATAGAAACCAACATTCTGCTCTATATCAACTTTAGGAAATTGCATTTGTGTAACCAAAATAAACTATTTTTTATTTTTTTATATTTAAAAAAATTTTTTTTGGTTTTTAACTTTTTTTATTTAAGATTTGATTTATTTACATTATTAGCCAGAAGAGCAAGAAGTTGTATAAAGAAACATGATATACACCAGAATAGAGCGCAAGCATCCTGCCAAAATCTAGTCGTATTTCCTGTTCTTAATCCTCATCGTTTTCATCGTTAATATGTCGCGTCGTGTTCCTCTTACGCGTAGCTAGCCCAAGAGCAGTAGCTCAACCCGCCAATATTAGGAATACTGCATGTCAAAAATACTAAAGCAACTTTAAATAAAACAGTGCAATTTCCTAAAGTTGGTATAGAGCAGAATGTTAGTTTCTATGTATAAACCAATATTAAGCCTAATAGCTTAATAAGCTATTCTCACAACTTTCCCACCACTTCTCGGATAAATAACGATTATTTTCGTACTTCTTAGGACCTAAGGAAGGATTTTTAAAGATTAGTTTAGGTTCCATCGCGGGGCAAAATTTGGCCTAATTTACCGGTCCCCTTTAGATAGATGTAGAATTTATGACAGAATTAGTATCGAAAAAAGTGCATATCTGCTCTCACATTTAAAGCATTTTCTCTGATTTTTGTAATTTGTATAAATTATTAAATATACATTTATCAGAATAAAAAATGTAAATATATATATATATGTATAAAAATCGTGTTTAATTTCAGAACGAAAGATTTCTTAAGTGTCTAAGAGTTTCTAAAATGTCTAAAATTTTCAAAGAGCATTATTTTCGATCAAATTTTTATCACACATTATTTCGTCAATATGAGAAATTTTAATAAAAAGCATGCACTTACAATGTATATCAAATTTAAAACTCTGTTTTTAATGCATATTAATCAGAAACTATTTACTTAAAATTAAATTTTTGGGGTTATAAAAAGTCGAATGTCCAGTAAACTTTTTCATGTCTCTCAGAATATATTCCGCGTTTTAGCAATTTGTTCGCAAAGTAAGCACCAGCAACTAGAAATTGCTCTCTATGTGAGAAGTATTATCCTTTTGCACGAGAACTAGACTAGAGTACAGAAACGTTATACAGTCGGATATTAAAATTCCATTTTTGAAAACCCTCGGGCATCTTACAGAAGATGCGGGTAGAAAATTTCTCTTCTACACTGTTCTACCTTTGCTCATGTGATATCTTTTTCATATATTTTGTATTAACTGTGAAACAGATTTGCTCATCGTTAATTTGCATACCAAATATAACGGTGATTCTTCATAATTTACTTCTTTCTTTGCAATGAGTAACTAATTAAGAATAGTAAATTATTTTTTTTAAAGATCTAATTATAGATATAATACGGGACGGAATATATAATATTAAGTATATTTACACCAAGTTCAATTAAAGATTGGCGGGATCGTCTGCATCTGTTACATCTATCGATCTTATTCATTTTACAAAATTATTTTTATAGTTTTTGCCAGAAATGATTGAAATACATTTTACAAAACTAAGTAAAATGATTAAATAATTATGCGTAATTACAAGAATTGTTAAAGAAACATAAATAAAAAAGTCTTATGTTTCTACAATTGGAATACGTTTACTTTATGAGCTTTTTTAAGAATTTTTAATCTACAAATATTAAAAAATTTTAATTCGCGGAAGTTTGACCCCTTAATTCAAATAGAATTCCATGACAATCTGTACTTACTCAAAATATCATACCAGTAAATAGACACATCTTGTTTCAACTTGATTGTGCCGTACTTCGAGAAGTATACATGCAGCACTCCCTGATCAGTAACATTGTAATCCCATCTGAAATTTTGTTGCGCAACAAAAGTATCTTGGCGTCTTTTAGGAATAATATTCAACGAATTTTCTTTATTACTTTGACAAAAATGTTAATATATACTTACAATAAATTGGTATTATATCCACCGACAGTCATGTAACTTTTCCAACTCAATATATCGTAATTAACATCTTCGCAGTCAGGATAACAATGATAACAATGCAAAGCGTTCTTTTCTTTTAAAAAAATTTCGCTCTTTTCTTCATGAGGGAAAATTGTCAACCATTTATCTGTGCCATAAGGGAAATAGAAAATCAGTATGTCAATGATGTAATTAGAATTATTAATTAATTAATTTTTATAATAAATTATAAATAATATAAATATTAAAGTTTTAAAATTGCTTATGTAAAAAAGTAAGAAATAGTTAATTAATTAAAAAAGCAAGTATTTCTAGGTTAATAATGTAATAAACAATATAATATTTACGTTTATATTTAGTTAGACAAACTAAGTCCAAGTTGTTGCAAATACGCTGTGAATCTGGAATATATATATAACAAAGTATATATTATGCATGCTACATAATTATTACAAAGAATATTTGTGAAGTTAATTTGTAAAAAAAGATAACACTTGCATGCTTAAAACTGATTGGAATTCCTCTTTTGTAAAGCAAATTTAAAAAATAAAGTTATTTTCAGAACTTAATTATAAATACAGCTAAATTTTATAATAACTTTCTTATTTTTAAATATATTATAATATACATTATAAATATATTGTCATATAAAAAACTTGTCAACACACAACTTTAGAATATCAACATTTTCTTCTCGGATTGTGTAATGTGTATACAAACATGAAATTAAATTCTAATCTACATTTTTTAAAAATCATGTACATCTTGCCATCTTCAAATTTAATTAAAAATTAGACTGCTCCTTTTGTCAAAAATTGCTGAGAACTTTCATACTTATAATCTTAACAAATAAAAGCTTCTACATACTGTTTAATATCACAATCGCCAGATAAAATTACGTCATCGTTACAAAATCTACTCTTTCGGCACTTAAATAAAAATACAAAAATAAGAATTTGCAAAAAATGCTTATATTTTAAGCACAATATAAGGAAGGATGGAGAGTACGTCGTGCAGCAGCGCGGGCGTCGTTGCACGTGTTGTTGATTAATATGGAGAACGGAGAAGGCAGCCGCGCGCGCGCGAGAAAAACGACTCCAAGCACGCCCTGTGCTATCGATGGAGCGCGAGAAAAAGAGCAATCGGAGCGGCTTTAAAACGAAAGAGCGGAGAGAGGAACTCGGGGTTGCATGTTGCGCGGCGCCGCTTTCAGCGAGTTCCTCTTCTTCGCTAGAACCCCGGCCACGGTAAGTTAATCCTACAGAGCGATGCTTCACGCGATCCGCTTTAATGCTTTAAGCCACCCGTGGT
Source organism: Aphaenogaster ashmeadi (assembly GCA_003063805.1). NCBI lineage: Eukaryota > Metazoa > Arthropoda > Insecta > Hymenoptera > Formicidae > Aphaenogaster > Aphaenogaster ashmeadi. The sequence continues at coordinate 311,811 of NJRQ01000153.1, forward strand.
AAAGCCTCGTTAGAAAGCTCGCAAACGCGTACGCCTCGCAATGCGGCGCGCAACGTTCCTTTACAGATTGCCGCCCACGCCTCTCGACTTCGTGATAGAAGAAAGAAATCGCCGGGATGTAAGAGAGTACACGGGTCTAGGGAAACCCGATTTATCCAATAAGATACGATCCTTTCCATATCGTCCGTTTAAATCTTACTTTTTGTCTTGAATAATATTTTTAATTAATAAAAATTAATTGCATTTATTGCGGCTTATACGTTTCTTTTAATTGCTACCATCATAATTCTATTACGATTAATATCTGATCAATGATTATTAGATCTACTAATTACATTTAATTTCACCTGACTATACTTTTTACTTTTAATCTTAATTACATTTTTTAAATTCAAGTTATTGTTATAGTGAATATAGTGATTACATTTCATATTTCAATTAATCTGTAAATTAGTAAAACTAAATCCAAAACTTTGTTTTTAATAATTATATCTTTAATGGCTATTTTCATGGCTTATTGATTTAATATTGTTAGTGCAGATTTTTGTTTTATCTCAACTTTTGTGACAAAATAGAAAAATCGAAGCGTAAATGAAAAACGTAAGAGCGATGTGAGGAATTGACGGAAATCTTATTGGCTTCGAAAGATAAGTTGTCTATTGACGTTATCATATTGACTGTTCACTCAGATTGATTTCTCATTTCTCTTCTTTTATTGATTTTCCATTTTTTTGACGAGAACAAAAATAGTCACGTTATTACTGAAGCTTTTATAAATCTGGAATAATTTTTGTATTACATTTATACATTTTTGCATATTTAAAAAGCTGTTACAAATGTGACATAATAATATTATTGTAGCATTATTACAAAAAAGCCGTAATAATAAAGAAATTAACATTTATTACGTATTTTCTAACTCGCCTCACATAGAAATTTTTTTTCTATTAAAGAAAAATGACTTTTGTCAATATGAAGACTCTCTGTAGAATCTATAGGTTTTTATGAATTGTTTAATCCAGCTTTATCAGTGGGTTCTATTAACAGATAACACAGTTCAACAAAAAATGACTTTTCTTCTAATGCTACAACGAGACTAGTCATTTCCTATAGTCCTTTGGACACTGAATACGAATCCGGTTTTCAAATTGCTGTAATGTGAAAAATCCCTATATATAATTTTTTGTTAAAATTTAAACATGATTTAATTTTCATCCGCTATACTAATTCCACCATTTTAAATTTGTCAATTTTGACATTGGATTCGTATTCAGCGATCTAAAAATCCTTTAAGTTTAAATAAACATAATTAAAAGCTATTTGGTAAATCGTCAAAAATCTAATTCACAGCTTTTTCGCAATAAACCCCATATTTAACCATGAATATTTTATTAACCATAGCCGACACAAAAAAATTCCTTTTGAAAGCTAAAATTCCTAACTATATACTTAATTTTGATTGCAATAAAACTTCTCCAATACGTCACATATCGTAGTTATAATATAACAAAGTACGTGAAAATAGCCCTTTTTACAACTTCAACTGCAAATTTCTCAAAATTGTGACGTAATGGAGCAATTTGGAAACCGGATTCATATTCAGTGTCCAAAAAACTACAAAATGGAAATGACTAATCTTGTTTTGGTGTTTTTTTTTCTAATAAATAATAATGACGTTAAATAATACCACATGCTATTCTTCTTTTCTTTTTATCATACTTTTTAAAATATGTAAATTGTATTTTGCTATCAAACAGAAGAAGATACAAGAACTAAATTGTGTAAGGAGAATTTGAGGAGGAAACAAAAGCGAGAAGAAAGCAATACTATTTGCTCCGAAGATTGCTAGCAATATTGTCGAATCGTCAGCCTCGGTAAACTGTGATGTACGAAGGAACACCAATGAAAGTAGTTCGCGCTCTTGCGAGTGTAGGGTTTACGAGTTTGATGTTACCGCCCGTTCTATTAACATCGAAACTCGCCCATTGCTCGGAAATACGATTCGTTGGGGTCGATCAAGTTAGTATCAGTTTTATCAGAACTTTCAACCGTACGATACACACGATCCGACTACACAATAGATAAATAAAATATTATTCATAATTATTATGACGATTATAATCTGTCATTTAATATCTCCATTAACGAGATATTACAGTCTTTGTTATGATCGTGTTTATATATCTCTTCCATATTTGTGCACGTTTAACAGCGTCATCCGGTGAGCTTAAAGATCTCTTAAACTATCACATATAAATGCGACACTAAAGTGTAGTAAATATATGGAGTGCTTCAGATTTAATACTCTTCCATTCATCTCTGCGAACTCCTTATCATATACTTGCATCTAATGCTTAATATGAGAAAATTTCTAAATTTTTAATTGTTCGAAAAACCTAATGTTATACTTAAATATATAAAAAAGATTTATTTCAAATTTTTTGTCAAATTAAAAATTTGTCGACAGATCTTTCTAAAAATACCCTTATATTTCTAATAATTAAACGAGCAATTTTTACTGTATTTCTTTTATTTGAGTGCCACATGTATTTTTCAAACCGCAAATCTTATTTGCAAATTGTAATTTAAACTGTATAAAAGGAAGCATTAGCAAGTGCAGTTAAATTTTTAATTTACGTAGCTGGACAGAATTATAAGCCAGTTAAAGCTTTCACAAAGTCACGAAATGTAATCCAGAATTTCAAAAAATTAAAAACTTTTTATTATAAAATCATAGGAGATTTAATATCTCGTCTGTCATTATTATTTAACGGCTTTCCTTTAAAGATTGCATCATGCAACAGAAATTCTTAATAAATATTTTAATACGCAAATGAATACAGTCGAGAAATAATTTCAATTCTGACAGTACTATCGTTTATCTTGAAAGTAATATAAAAGTTGTATTTTATAAATTGTGTTAAATATTCAATTAAATTTCATAAATCAAATATATTAAGCGATTTTTAATTAAAATTAATAGCTTTCAAGATTTCACAGATAAACACTAGAAAACTAAACGATCAATTAATCATTAATCAATAACAAATTCATCGTTAATAAATAGCGAATATATACATGCGCTAACGGTACAAATATTGTAATAGTACGCGTAAGCATTAAATAGATATATCAAATTTGAAGTTATGCATGTCCACAGTAAATCCAAGAATTTTCTGAAAAAACAATATTAATAATTTTAAAAATTAATAATATATTTTTACTAACATTCTTTTTCGCCGCGACGTGGGTAAAAGAACGGTCTGCATCCGCAAACTTCCACTATGTGATGAATCTTACAATTGACGATACAATCACTGTAAGTGTAAAGTGTACCGCCATACACTGTGTTCCCTTCATTCTTGAAAATGCAGTTACGTTTGTCCCTGGGAAAACTCTTGATCATTTGGGTACTAACAAAAGTCGTTGTGGTCACATCTATAAACGTCTCGGAGAGAGTCATTGCAAGTACTTCTGAGACACCACCACTAGTCGTATCCGGAAAATCGTTAGGATTGAACACCATCACCTAAAAACCCAATAAATATATAACTCTCTCTCTCTCTCTCTCTCTCTCTCTCTCTCTCTCTCTCTCTCTCTCTCTCTCTCTCTCTCTCTCTCTCTCTCTCTCTCCCCTCCCCCCACCCCCCTCTCTCTCTCTCTGAGTTGTACGATCAAGCACAGGATTCATAATAAAGACAATGAATTAGTCAAATGTGAGGGTCCATTTGAACAATTTTCAATTGAAGGTAGCAAAGTGGAAATGAAGAAGACACCGACGTCGGCGGGGAGCGGAAGAGACAGAGTGGGGTCAACAGGATCTGCAGGATTTACATCTAGTGCATTGGGGAGTGCAAATAAATCAGCTGATATGGATGTAAAGATAGACTGGCTGTTGAGAACAGTGAAAGAGATGAGAGACGAAATGGCATGCAAAAAGGATCATAACGATAATTAAGGAAATAGTTCGAGAGGAAATGGGAACCATAAAGCAAGAATTTGAAGAATTAAGAAGAAGTATACAAGAGGGAATCAAGGGACCGTCAGAGGATGCACCAAAAAGCTATTGTGAAGCAGTAAGAGAAAAGAAGAAAGAAAGTGTGATAATAGTCAAACCGAAAAAGCAACAAGAAAGTGAAATTACCAAGAAATTGGTAAAAGAAAAAGTAGATATAAAAAATTTAGGAGTAGGGATAACAAAGCTCAGGAAAGGAAACAATGGAACAGTTATTCTTGGATGTGAGAGTGAGGGTGAGATGGAAATGCTGAAGACCACAGTACGGGATAAAATGGGCGAAGACTATAAAATCACGGAACCAAAGAAGATAAAACCGAAGATAAAAATTATAAATATTGGTGAGGAAGAAATGAACTTGGAAGAAGAAAACTTAGTAGATATAATTAAGAAGCAAAATAAAATTGATGGAAAAAGAGAAGAATTCTATATAAGGGTGGTGAAGAAAATTGTTAAAGATGGAAGAAATGATAATAAGCAATCCAGAGGTAAAGGAAGAGGTGATGGTTCTTTAATACTCGAAGTAGATGAAATGACCCATGAATTAATGCTGAAAAGAGAGAAAATAAATATGGGATGGAGAAAATGTCTCGTATTTGATCATATCAGTATTAAAAGATGCTTCAAGTGTTGGGGATACTATCATATAGCCAAAAATTGTACTCGACAGGAAACATGCTACAAATGTGCGGGAAGTCATAAAGCTAGCGAGTGTATCGAATCGAAGAGAAGATGTGTAAACCGTATGCATAAGATCAAGACGTACAACTTGAGGATAAATGATGAACATGATGCCTTAAGTGCGGAATGTCCGACATTCAGAAGAGCACTTGAGGAGGAGAAAAAGAGAACTGGCTGGGAAACTACTAAATAGCAATTACGGACAATAATGGAGTCAATTTTATATACCAACGCGCAAAGTCTGATGGCACATAAGGAGGAGATACAGCATCAGGTTATGAAGACAATGAATCCTGCAATCGTGGCGCTGTCGGAATCTAGACTGATAGCAGACATTGAAGATAGTGAGGTGTATGTACCGGGCTACAGCATAGTTAGATGTGATGCAGAAAACAGGAACACAGGAGGAGTAATTTTATATGTGAGAAGTGATATAAAGCATGAGGTAGTGTTAACGAGAAAAATAGTTTCTAATTGTTGGTGCGTAGCAATAGAAGTACGGGAAAATTTATATAAAGGTGTGATAATGGTCATCTATCACTCACCGAGTGCGGCGGATGGTGACTTTATAAGATTCCTGGAGGACATAGTGGAATCATTGGTAATTAAAGAAGATTGTATGGTGATAGGGGACTTTAACATAGATTTAATGGTAGACTCGTTTTATGCGAGAAAACTGCGTAATACAATGTTAAGCTTAGGTATGAAACAATATGTCAATAGACCAACAAGAGTTACGAAAGACAGTCAAACAATTATAGATTTAGTTTTTGCGAATAGTGAAGTAAAAGTTTTTGTAGGGTTCTTTCGAAACTTTTTGAATATCAAGCTATCGATTGTGGTATCTCTCGTGTTGCTTTACAAAAACTAAGCAATCATTTATGGTATTTGAGCCCTGAAGTTGTCGCATTAACTTTCTTTGATCCAAATTTGTCATTTGAATCGAAAATGAAAATGGTCAATGCTTTGAATCGAGAAACAGAATCATTAAACAAAAATGAGAAGCGAATACAAGTACAAATCGATAAAATCCCAGACATTATTAAGAACGGAATTGAACGATTCGTTTCCACCGAAACTAGAGGATTTTTCGAAAGATTTGACTTGAATGATGAATTCCTTAAGACAGAACCGTTGACGTGGCATAAAAATGAAAGTTTTGTAAAAGATCTGGAATTAGTAAATAAATTGAAAGTTGTAAATGATTCGGCTGAAAGAGGGGTCAAGTTTATGGAAAATTATAATAAATTATTTACGAAAAACGAACAGAAACAGTATGTGCTTCAGATTGTAAGTGATTATCGCCGAAAGTTTCCAGGTTATAAAAAAGAGACTTTATCTCAGCGTCAAGATTTGTAGTAAAAAGAAATGATTTTCACATTTTTCTCGGAAAGCGTTAGTCGTACGAGAAAAAGTGGTAGATGATAATATGTGCATTTTTAATAGATCTACAACTTTTGTATAATATTTTTTTGCATATAATTAATATTTCGCAAGATAAACAAATAAAATTTATAATTAGGATAAGACCGCATATATGTATAAACAATTTAAATCGAGAGATAGGCCAATGACCAGGATCCTGGCTGAGGTAATATTTTTCGCAATAAATTCTTTACAGTTTTTCGGGTTGGGATGGGA
>NJRQ01000153.1:381285-407836 GCA_003063805.1 Aphaenogaster ashmeadi
GTGACCTGACCTAAAATAGGCCGCCTGTAACTTCGGTGTAAACGAATGTTACCCGACCTAAAGGCTTACTAATTTTCTCGCTAGGATTTGCTGCGTTGTAACTGTGTTCAACTGTGAAAATAATTTTAAAAAAATAAAATTTCGCGAAAATAACTTAGGTCGCTTACGGTGTAAACACTTGGTGACCAGACCTACTTTAGGTCAGGATATAGGTCAGGCCGCGCATAGGTCTCTCGGTGTAAACGTAGCCATTGAGTAGGAACAGTGGCGACCTATAAAATAGTTAAAAATGACCCAAAGAAATTAATAGTGACATATACAATAAAAATAAATGCAATTAACAATCATTAGCATGATTTATTGATTTATAATAAGATATATAATAAGAATCAAAAAATATCGTTTGGTTTCTTCATTCACCCGTGATTCATGTATATTGAATGTATATTTATACATTGATATTATTGCTTCCTCTTGCACCAATTTATATAAAATTTAATCCTAAAGAAATATTTAGGAAAGGAAGAGAAAGGAAAATAAATAAAACACATTTAATTCTTGTAACAAAATTATCTACATATAATCATTTGATTAATGTTATTTTATTGAATCTATTTATTCCCTATCTATAGATAACTATTTCTTTTATTATTTATCAGTTTTTTAATTGCAAGTAAACTATTCCTATCTTTATCTATCTACAGAAAATTTTTATTCTTATTGCATATAAAAAATATATAAATGTTCTTTAAATCTTTACTACCCATGAAAAATAAATATCATGAAAAAACTTTAAGTGAAAGCTTATATTCAAAAAATATCATTCCATTTCTTGGAAAATTTGATTTTAGTTTTTTGTCTCTTTCTACACTTCTCAATATTTATTTCAAAAACAAATTTTAAAATATAATCTATTTATTAAAATTTAATTAATTGGTACTAATAATGCACAAGAAAGATCATAACTAACATCTATGTTTGATATAATAGAATACGTATATACTCTTGAAAAAATTTCAATCATTCGACTATAATTTCAGGCGACTGATACACTTCGTGGTTAGTGTTCTGTGGTACAATGAACATTAGATGCATCAACGAATGATACGTCGACCTAACGAGCTCTATTATGAGCTCGATATGTGCTTACGGGAGCATAATAAATCAATAAATGATAGTGCTCCAGGAATTAATTATTCAGCCTAGTGTGATCTAGTCTATCCATTTTAGGGCAACGGATCTGTGAGAAGTCGCATTTATCTGCAGTACTGTTATGTGGGTATAATGCATAAATATACAGATTTCACAGAATCGTTACCCCGTTATAAAAATTTGCTCACTCACCGAACCGATGCGCAACGGGTGGAGTTATCTGCCACGAAACTACGAATGATACTGTAACATACAAATATAATATTCAAATTAAAGCAGCGCTTAAAATAATCAACTTTTCAAAAGATAATTCTTACACGCATCAAACTTTTAATTGGTCTTTCAATTAAATATTTACTAATATAATTATTTATTTTCCAAAAAGATAGACTTTTATTTTTTACAAAAATAAACTTTTATAAATTTTCGATTTCTTTTTTTCTAATTATCCGTAATTTATTGAGATATAATGATTCGAATAAATGAGAAAGTACTATTTTACGCAGGTAAAAAATGATACTCACCCCAAGTTGCTCCGCCGGAGCCCGATGCCTTTCCCAGGCCTCCTCCTCTCAGAACGTCAGGGTTGTCGTCAGGGTTGACGTCTCCTCCTCTCGTTGCACAGGACATTCACGTAAAACATTCGCGAATAATATACTACAATCGCGCGCGGACTAATTATTAATAAAAGTCTTTCGCGACACTATGGCACTCCACGTTCATAAAGCTCATGATTTCCAATTCGATCGGTAGAGCCAGCAAATCGAGTCGGCAAGTATATGCGGGACACACGTTAACTATCAAACAAGGGTTAAGCCCCACGCGGAAGAAGATGGAATCGATTGTATTGAATCCGACATCACTTGTCTCGTACAAAAATCACGTCTAAAATTGACTCGACCATACTTACTTAGCCACGGTACAGGCGAAACACAGGATGCTATACCACAAGCGATATCGCAAGGCAGGGTAGACATGACGGGTAAATTTTGCGGAGAAAGAGAGAATGGTATCCACTGCCTAACATTCTAGACATCTAGAAAATAGGGATCCACCTCCTCGTCACGCGTGAAACCGCTAACTAAGATCTGACCGGGTCAGATTAAACATGATTCATACGCTATCCCTTAAAATGATAAACGCATGGCTGGTAGACGAGACTAGAGAAGAGTAACTGGTCAGCGACTCAGCGACGAAACCAAGTCGATCGATCGAACTCTTATCGCTTAGAGCTGAAACCATTTGTCGGAGACAGAGCGTGTTCTCAATTAGCCGATTTTGTAGCAACAGTGATTGCTAAACCGCGCGACATGCACCTTGCGAGTAACATGACATTACGCGGCCGGCATCACCTCGTGCCCGTGCATACAAAACGTTTTAATGAGATCCCATACTGCCGAAACTCAGAAGTGCGACTTCCGGCCTAGAATAAGAATTCAATCGAATAGGCCTTAAAAAAGTTCTTTATGTCCAATTTCGTCACCTTTAGATAAGTTCTCGATAACTTTATTCAAAAGATATTTCTCAGAATCGATTTTCTTTACCTCTGAATACGGTAATTTTTAGTAAAATTCTAATACCTTTTGTGTCGAAAGTTAGTAGTATGAAGAATAACTATCCATTAGATACATAACTAGAGGTTTCAGTAAAGAAAACGAATTTTTAGAATCTGACGGATATCTTTATCTGGAAGATAGCTATTGGAAGGTGTGAAGAAACCGAGCATTAGTCCGATAACTTGAATGGTATTCCCGAATCAACCGCGCGACGCACAGTGGGCGAAATTTGAAAATAAGTGCTTTTGGCTAAAATCATAAAATCTTTGATATTTATGTAGGTATTATTGTCGCGTAAATAAATTTTGTATTAATTTAAATCTTATGACGTCAAAAAATTCGTTAATCAATTATTTTTATCATTAGAAGAAGTGCACCAAACCCGGGCCCGGGTCTCTAAAGCGGGCCCCCTGTATTCTGGCTCTGCATGGTACTGTAGCCTGGCGACAATACATGAAACTGATAGTTTACGTTACGGTCGCATGCAGTTCTAGCGCCCATGTTGTTTACTGCGTCTATTGCTTTCCAGTCACCACGAGAGTGATATTTGTGAAGTGGAAACTTTTATTACTCCCACGTTCAATTCTTTTATTGCTGTCATTTTAGTGGTAAGTGCTTCAACTGTAATATGTATTTAATCCTCATTATAAGAGCTATCTCTTTGTGTAGGTTTTTTTGGGGGGTTATGGGTATAGGTGCGAAATAATTAGCATGTAAGAAAACCCCACGTGTGGTCTTAAAGTGGGCCCCCACGCCGTTCTTAAAGTGGGCCCCCTATTTTGTTGTGCAACAAGGACAGAATGTTTTTTCTTTAAAATTCTTATCGTCTTGGAATTTTATTACAGGTTCTAAGAAGATATAATGGCAAAAATAAGAAAAAAACTAAGATCGTAGAGTCAAGATAACATGGCCAAGGCTATAGATGCTATACAAAAGAAAAAATTTTATTGTTTATTCCACAGGTTTCTATGTATTGTTTTTCAGCTTACATCATACTAATTCATGTTGTTGCTTCATTTATTTGTAAATTAAGGGGTCCAATTCTGGGTCTTGTCAGGGGGCCCACTTTAGGAACGGTTTTTTCAAAATGTTGAAAATGCAGTCTTTTAGAAAAAATTTTTTTTCACAACAAGACAACTATTTTTTTAAATTTCTAAGAGTGGGACTTGAAAAGTAACTAAATGAAGTATTATTTCCAGTTTTAGTGGTTTATTTTGGCTTTATGGCTTTTTTTATATAAGGCAAAAACAAAATGGGGGCCCGCATTTGGTGCACTTCCTCTATACATTTTATCAGTTATACATATTTCATTAGTTTTTAATACTAGTAATTTATTTCCCTTTTTTTAAATTTCGCCCACTGTGTGAGACGCGACGAACCGGCTGCGATTCGTTTATTCAATTAAATCGGCAACGATGGGTACGTTAGCTTCCCGTCATTGGGTTTTTACACTCTCGGGGTACTAGGCTCTCCCACCACAAGGTCGTACCCATGAGAGGGAAAATATTATTGGCCGAGCCGGGATTCTCACAAACTGAAGTTTACATACATAAAATCCTTCCATAAAACCGCCGCGCGTATACAAAGTACACAGGCGCGCCCGCCGGAAGGTTAAATAATTGCCAGATTAAATATGCGATAATGACCTAGTTTACCCCAGCACTTGGTACGCGTATCAAGTAGTGTATTTGACCTGATCAGCCAATGATTAAACTACTTTACTAGTTATTTACCATTTGATACGCGTATCAAGTGCTCGGTGTAAACTAGGTAATAAACCCATATACCAAAATTAATCTGAAATGTAAAGAACAGATTATTTGCCATGAATTGTTTTCATAGAACATTAAGTATTGAAAATGGCAAGTCGATTAGCATGTATAGCCTTGGTTTTTCTTTATGCGGCGTGTGACGCATTGTTGCGTACACAAAGTCGTTATTATTTGCTTACCGTCATTTGAGCGAAGAAATAATGATACATGCCGTGTATCTTCCATGTGTATCTTCATACTATCTCTCGCGAATCACAACCGGTACCAAAGACACTAAGACACTTATTTCACGCGATTTATTCTTTCGAATCAAAGTGATAGGGATAGGAATTATAATTTTTACCGTCTTGTTAAGATATTTAATAAATAACTTCTTCAATAATGCTCGGATTGCGATTAATAATTTCCTTAATGACGCTCAGATTATACAAATATACCTCGCATCACACATTGAAGTCTTTACCGACTTAAATAGAATTTGTGTATTTATTATTACTTTCAAATCATAAGAGAGCAAAAAACACACGAATCATCGGATTAAATGATTGAAGCAATGAAAAGCTATATATAGATTGTTTATTAACAATTTTGTGTGTTTTACGGAATTGCGCATCATAGTTAACATTGATTAATGCCATAGATATTGCGCGATCGTAATTAACCGCGTTTTTGCGAGTGTTGCGTTCTAAATACGATATATCGAATCGGTGAGTTTCAAAGTTATTGTTTATTTTTATCCGAAATGATGGATCCGTGAATGTATATATATATAACAGATAGATGTAACATCTTATAGATTTATTGCTCTAAAATAAATAATAAAACGCGATAGTGACACATACTAAAAGACATCAAACATTACTTATCCCCACAATTATAACAATTAATTAGCAATTAGACTGAGTGATTAATGATATATCTTTTGTTATTAATTGATTAAGTAAATTGAGACAATAGCTATATTTATCAAAATAATATTCGCATTGTTTATTTATTAGAAATTGAAGAAATTAATAGTGACTAGAAAGAAATTATCACTTCAGTTCACTTGCGACATTTGCGAATAATAACTATTCTTTTAGAAATGCATTAACAAATTGCATTAAAAGATGCATGACATCCCGCTTGTAACTATACCAAATTTAATTATTATTTTATCTTTTTTATTAAGAAACAACATAGAGATATTTCTTATTTCATAGCACATAGCAAATTAAATTTAAATAATAATAATATAAAAAAATTAAAAGCAATAAAAATTAATGAAAATGGAAATACCGAAATTTGATATGACGACAAAATTCAAAGTGTCAAGCGAAATCGAATTCATGAAAAAATAATACACTTAATTTATTAAATTAATTCATTAAATAAATTCAGATAATTCATTCCGATATTTCCATTTTTATTAATTTTCTATTGCTTTTTAATTTTTCAATATTATTTTATGTTTCTTTTTATTGCCACTTTTGTGATTCATTTGATACTTTTAGTGTGTATTTCTATTAACATCCTTAGTTAAACAAAACTATCTTTGACGACGAGAAGAAATATATCCTTGATGCCATTTTTATATTTTGATATGCTTGTTTAGACGAGTAATAAAAAATTGAAATAATACATAAGTAAAAAGGAAAAATAATACATTTAATTTAGTAAATTAATCTATTATATATAAATAAATTATCTAAATTTAATTTACAATATGTTATGAAATAAGAAATATCTGTATGTTTTTTAATAAAAGAAGATAAAATAATAATTAATTTCAATAGTGTTAGGAGCGCGATATCATGCACTTTTTAATGCAATTTATTACATTGCTACAATCTCTCTGAATCGAGATATTGTAATTTGAACATAAGATGATCTATTCTTGCAGCAAAATTAATTTTATTTTTGTATTCAATCGATAATATCTCACAAATTATTTATACAAGGTAGACGATCTTGCATTTGTTAAAAGCGTTAGAATCTCAGCTTTAAAATGATCCCAGATACAGTTGCGATTTCTTTATGCAAAGATATAAATGATGATATCAACCTTTAATCTCAGTAAGAATAGTTTACTACAAGGGATGGAGATCGATTCTCGAGTCGAAATAAATTTTATTTTCGCAATTAATCGACGATACCTCGCAAATTAGGCATCCGTGACAAATGATTTTCTGCTTATTGTAAGCGCTAGAATTTTTTCAAATCACACCAAGATCATCTTGCTACAATTTTTCTGTGCAAACATATTGGCGATTTTATCGACCCGTAATCACTATCGAGGGATGGAGTCGGCCGATGCGCACGTGCGTTCCACTCGACGGCGACATATCGTGTTTCAAAGCGCATATACTACAAATGTTTTTATATCCGTTTTTTAGTAATGTATTAGAACACCTGTCACATGTACATGCACACTTCTTTATGCGATGTTTTTTTCATGAATGGTGTGCACGCGCGCTAGATTTTTAAAACGTTATAACTCCGCAAAAAATCGACGTAGCAACATACAGCAAAAACTGATTTTTTTTGTTTCGCGTTTTGTAAATATATATGTTAAATACATACGTGCTTATCAGGATATCTATATATGATATGATATAGTAAGGAAAGGATTAAACTACTAAACTATATAAGACAAAAAAGAACTGTTAAGGAGGTTCTTGCGCTATACTTCTTAATGTGTTAATCAATAAACGGTTTATTTTTAAAATTGCGATAAAACGATTAAAATAATAATATAGAAACATTATTAACAATATTTGATTTGCTAATGTCATTATGCATGATCATTATTCATTTTATATGTTACTAAATATTTTAAAAATGACAAAATAAAAATTATAAGACGCTTATTTGATCTAACAATAAGTATCAATAGCAGGTAATAAAATATAAATATGACATTTGTTTACTATTATATCTTAAAAAATGATAAATTAAAAGTAATCTGAATTAAAAATGTATAAATTAACATTTTTTATCATACTTATCATATTTTTAATTATTAGATCAAGTATACATCGCTTATTATATTTTGTGTGAAAAAGAGACAATGATAAACTTGGTCAGTTCATTCGAGGTTGAATGTTATACGTGTCTTGCTTATTAATATAAGTTTCTCTCAAACTGTACGGTAAATATAGATAAAACTTTATAGAACAAACTTAAATGTTTACTTTGTAATTATAAAAAATTTTTAAATTTCTATCTTATATACAAATGTCTCAAATTAAGATAAAATATCTAACGGCATTAGATTTTGAATATACTTGTAATGTAAAATTCTATACATTTAAAATTAAATATCTTCAAAACAGTACGGTAAAAGTCAATGAAATTTTTCTTAGATACTGTTGATATAATTAATTTTCATATCATATATGTATTATAGGCTTGTCTTATATTTCATCAAACGCGAGAACCTCCTTAAAAGAATTATTAAAAACTATTTAAAAGAATACATTTTTTTGAAATATAAAAAAGGAGCTAAATATGGATTTCTTTTCTTATCAAAAATAATATTACTACTCAAAAGATGCTAATTGTTGATAACAATATTCAGCAAAAGTATCAAGGAGTTTAAAAAAAATAGTAAAAAAGAAGTTTAAAATAACATTAAGAAAAACAGGTCTAATCAAAAAGCGATAGCAAATATATTTACAATTGCAGCAGATGTAATTTATACACTTCCATGCTACTGTTGCTGCTACTGTTTATTTTGCTACTCATTGCTTATGATGAGATTTGCTATCTGTTATCTGCATACGACACAAGTCAGTTAGTGCTCATTTTTTGGACCTTACCGATAATGCATGGTTTTTCGCCGAGAATAATCCCTCACAACTACGACCTTGACGTGTTGGAGAGGGTCAGTACTCTGAATTGAAGGGCACAATGTCCTGACGACAGGGAAGCTAACTGTATCCATTATACGTGAAACACAGTAGAACCACAAATTGCTCAATGGTTCATATGTGGCGAGCTCATATGCGCTAAGCAATTCGTTTTCATGGACAAATTGGAGTTCTCAGTACCCCGCAGGTATGAAAACATGATGATGAGGAAGCGAACGTCCTTGAAACACTGCGGTATGTTACGATCGCGACGCCGTTGTTACAAACGCGACGCGCCGTATTTAAAGAAATATTTAAGTGGATAAGGACTGTTGCTTTGACCAGGCTTTATTCCAGGACGAGTACAGAACAGATTAGAGGTTCGTTCACTATGAGCAGCTGGCGAGAACTAAAACTGAACATCATCAAGAGGGATCTTCGTACAACGAAAGAGGCGGAATTTTGTTAAACATTAACCAATAACGCGACATGTTTTGGCATCGAAAATACTGATTGATACGGTCTTTTAGAAAGAAAGGAAGGGATGAGGATCGGTACATGGTGCGAGAGTTTGTTTGAATAAGAGTAATAACAAATAGTGGATTGGCATTTTAGGAAAGAATCTAACATAAGCAAAAAAAAATGGGTCATAAGATAAATGAATCATAAAGTAAGGGTCTAAACAGATAACAGGATCATGGTTTAGGAATTTAGGTACTGTTTGTAGAGAAGGGTTTTGTTTGTAAAAACTAGAAGAATAGAAATACTTTACGGCACGTAACAGGTATCACGAGTCACTCAATGGCTCTTATGTGATTTGCGCATTTTACGCGTTGGATGTTACCAGTAGATAGTGCGTCAGTTTTCACCGATCAATCGTAGCCGAGTAAACAAACCGCGAGCGGTTCGTCGCATCGCGACGGGAATTTCGGGAATTCCATGCAAACAATCAGACTACTTTTTGTTAATCTCTTCAGCGGTGATTTAAAATGACCGCACAATTCCCCTACAGCAAGTTTTTTTTAAATAAACATAGAGATGAATCTAGATTACTTTTCTCTTTGTATCTGTTACTTGTGATTCGTAAGGAATAGATGAAAATCTTCCAGGATAAAACGCATTGAACACAAAGCTCAACACAAATGTCCCGAACTGTTCCGGGATATATCGGTATTGACTTTACCACGAAACTTTTCCGGGCATACCACTTAAGAGATTAAGGCCCATTTGATCCATATCTTTGTTCGAACCGGCGCGGCGCGACGGTGGTCGCGCTTTCGAGAAACGATGAAATGGGATCCCATTTGAGATGTTGCTAAATGCTTAGCAGTGCTTTCACACCAAATGCAACGCGACATGAGGTAGTGGAGCGTAATGTTTATGCACGTGCATGTTCACATAGCTCAGTTGATTGAATGTACGCTCTATGTTCGACAAACGGCTTGGCTCTAATTGGTAAGAGTTAGCTGTTAGATCAATCGAAAATTGTCCCTTTTCTTGCTCCATCTATAAGCATTTTTATGATTCATCACTCTTACAAGGAAAATGTCTTTTTTGTCCCACTCGGATTTTGACCAAACTTGGCACAAATATTCTTCATTATCAAGGATGTGTGTTGTGGGGGGGGGGACACATGTAAAATATTTCGTCAGAAATCCCATAGGTTAGAGAGATACTAGACGCGGAAGTTTTTA
Organism: Aphaenogaster ashmeadi; assembly: GCA_003063805.1. Taxonomy (NCBI): domain Eukaryota; kingdom Metazoa; phylum Arthropoda; class Insecta; order Hymenoptera; family Formicidae; genus Aphaenogaster; species Aphaenogaster ashmeadi. Next base: position 391,290 of record NJRQ01000153.1, read on the forward strand.
CATGAAAAGTAACACAAACACACAAAATGTGACTTTGTGTAACATTTTATTGAAAAAGTGAGGGCAATTAAATACAAATATGAAAATTGACTATTGAATGATCAAAGCAAAATACATATGTGCAATGAGTACATCGGAAAAAACTAATATTAGTACAATTTTCAGTACTACAAGTGTCTAATTCGGGTGTGAAACAATATTCGAGTGGTGTTACATAATGACCTGTATGATAAAATATCTTGTACGGATCGGATATTTTATCATACAAACAAGAGAGTACAGTGCAAAAGACTTTTTTAATTAATCCGCGCGTGATTATATTTAGTCGTTAGTGTTTTCGCGAGTATTTTATCAGGTGTAATGAATCTTGACATCCTGAGACTTGAGAGAAGAAGATCTAGAAAAAACATCGGGCTACGATGGAGCAACCTTGGGGTAAGTAATTTATTATTTGTATACTGCTAATTATCTATTTAGATATTTATTTGAATAATTTAAATAAACATTAGAAAAAAAGGATTTTATGTTGAAAATCTTAAAAAAATATACATAATAAATAGTCTTCATAAAATCATATAATTAATTAATTAAATACCTACTTTACAAACAAATAAAAAATTTTACGTGTATAATTAATTATTTTTTGGGCAATCCTATAATTTGGATTTTATGTGTGTTATAGAATTATAATAGTCAATATAGCCGATCTTTTGCGCATCGGTCAATGAGTGATAAAAAAACTTTTACTTTTTCTGAGGTAACGAATCTATATGAGAAAAATTGTAATTATATATATTAATTAAAAATATCTAATATATGTGGATGTATATTTGCATCCAGTTAACCAATAATATTGTAGACAATGTCTATATATAGACAGTTTATAAATCTATTATCTTATTGTTAGATAGGTTAGAACAGATTAAAGAGAATATTTAATCCTGCATCATTTGTCGATTTATTGTGCATACGAGAACACATTCGTAACTTTATATGCATAGAGTTTACAACATTTTGTCGATTTATTGTGCATACGAGAACGCATTCGTAACTTCATATGCATAGAGTTTACAACAAAGAAATTAGAGCTTATTATGTCAATGTATTATTTATACCTTATTGGCATATTCTGATATTTTATATATGTATGTTACATATTTTATATATCAAAGCAATTAAGAATACGATGAATTATGTTATATTAATAACGATATTTGAATATAATTAATGTCAGTAATAATTAAATTTTTGTGCTTAATTTATTAAAATTATGGAAAATTAATCGCATAATATTTAAAATTGTAAAATGTAATATTTTGCGGAACTATAAGTGTAAAAGTTATTAATAATTACGTTATTAACAATTATTAATAGTAAATATTAATAATATTAATTAATTAATAATTAATAAATATTAATAATTACTAATTAAGTTATTAATAATTATTTAATAATTACATAATAAATTTAATTTAATTTAATTTAAATATAAGCAGTTTTTTGTGGTATTATTTCTTATTTATTACAACAATAGTTTCGTGTTAATAAACTTATGTGATTTGTATTATAAATTTTATATTTTAATAGTAATAACATTTATCTAGATCAGTGCTATCTAAGATTTGTAAATTTGAGCACTGGCTTGACGTTTACATGCGTAATTAATTTTGTTAATAAGAATAGAAAAAGGGAGGCAATAGTCGTGAACGTCGATACACATCAAGCCAATTCCCGAATGCCAGAATTATAATCTTGGATAGCACTGATCTTAACTAATATATCGAAAACGGAATCGCATATGATAACATGTGTGTATATAATAACACATATGTTAAACGCATATAATAACACAAAGTATCTACTCTATTATTCTGTTTAATAAGTATTGTGTTAAATAAATATTCTATTTTTAAATTTTTGTTTTAAAATTTCTCAATTTTGCTTTATTATTTTTATAATACCAGAAAATTGTTAGTAAATTCGAAAAATTTTTAGTCAAATATTCGATGAATTATCGTTGACTTAGATATAGTATTAACAATAATGCATTAAATAAATATAAAGATTAATTGCTGAGGCAACGATCAGGTATTAATTAACATCTTGCTCGTTAAATTTTGCGTCCACATTTTTTATATAAAAACACGTTTATTTAATCAAAAATAACTCAAAATTCCACCGATTACCGAGTTTTAAAGTAGTACTTCGTAAAAAAGAATATTTTATACAGATTTCTATGTAAACTTATTCGCGAATTCTGTCCGTGTTAAATATTCATCAAATCTATTTTTAAATTACACCATTAAATATTTATTATTGCTGGTACCGTGTTTTTTTCTTATATTTTTAATCCCGACGGGTAGCTACCCGATGGCAAGGAGGTTTTACCGCTGTCACTCATGTCAGGTGGACGCTAACGAACGCGCGATTCCTATCGACGTGGAGTTGAAACAATCTTTATTGCAAAGCTTTCCCGTCGACTCCCATAAGATCTATCCGCGATCTTTAGTTCGATGCCCTAGTCCAGACCCGGGATTAAACTCCAGTTTTCTTAAATTTTTTAAAATAAACTCTTGGATTTCCGGAAGAGCAGTGATTTCGATACTAATTGGCAAGAACGATTATACAATTTTTAAATTTAAATCACAAAATTATAGGAAAAGATTTTATTCTTCTCAATATTCATCACGGTTCAACAAAAGTTCTCTCACTTTATAATTTTAATATTAATATTGGTTCTGTCTTACTGATGATAAGAAGACAGTCATAAAGTGAATATGGATACAATCATGGTGTAAAGAGACAAGGTGAAGCATTGCGCATAACGGCGGTTGAACCAATCAGAAGGCGGACCCATTTTGCAGGCGCTCACTTTAAAGTGAAATTCGATTATAAGAAATTATAAGAAAAAAAGATTATAAGAATGCGTAAATCATGCGTTAATCAATGCGTGAATCATAAAAAATTTTAAATATATATTTTAATACATATATAAACTATAATGACAATTGTACCTGCGGAACAAAATCAGAATTTCAAATCAAATATAAGTAATATAAGTAATATAAGTAACATAAGTTTCAAACAAAATCAGAAGACACAATTTTTTCCGCACAACAACGACACTAGTGTTTTGATAGACGCACTGACGAGAGCAGCCATATTACTTTTCTTGCAAAATGGGTCGCGCGCTGATTAGTTCAAAAATTGAACGAGTGCGCAGCGTCGAGAATGCTTCACCTTGTCTCTTTACATCATGGATACAATGATTTTTTGTAAGATAAAAAAATAAAAAACAAAAGATAAAATAGATAAAAAGAAATAAAAAATATAAAAAGAAAGAAAAGAAAGAATAAAAACATGAAACAGAAAGAAATTTAAATTTGTCAAAAAAAAATTTAAATCGTCTTTACGATTTCTTTGACAAGTAAAGTTAAAACGAATAAATTTTATTCTTTAATTTTTGCTTTATTATGAGAAATATTTTTAGGGACTGTGGACTGCCAGTCTAGTATATTAACATTAATTATTATATCATTTGTATTGTTTTATAATGAAATGCATGCGCAACAACTGCGTAAACAAAGAGTATTTTATTATTAAATACTCGTTTGTTATCACGTTTTGCTAAAAAATATTCTATCTATTTTTTTAATAAGAAGGATATGTCTTAATAATAAAAAACTATATTTTCTCGCGCGAATATGTAATGCATAAAATAACAGTGACGAATATATTATTTATTATATAGGAAAATTACGTAATATTTGCATTATCCAATGATTTAAAAAACAATACATACTGTTAATTCTCTACCAAAACAATCGCTATCGGGAGCAGTCTGGAAGATTCGGAAATCATCCCTTCCTGTACCGAGATCCTTGCTTAATTTTCCTTTGCGAATTAATCCCGCGGGATTCGAGTGAAGCAATGCACTTTGAGGTCGCTCTCCACCTTGAGGATCGTTCTTTTCTGTATCGGTTACTAATTGGCGTGTCATCCGGCGGAAAGGCCTTGATTTGGCCAAATCTGACCTAAGAAGACTGTCAATTAAAATCGGCAAGATGGAGGACTTCTATAAGTTGGCCTATTTGTACCTGATAAAATTTTAATTGGAACATAAAATTGAAAGTGTTTAAATCAAAAAGATAGGAAGATAAATTTAACCAAAGTGCATTTGTAAATGTATTATTTATAATAAATATATAAAATATAAATTATAAATATATCCTGCTCGTTATCTAAACAAATTGGAAATCACGACTTAGTGATTCCCAATTTGTATTATTTATCTTGTAATAACGGAGAAATATATAAAAAGATAAAACTACCTATCTTTTTAGTTGTTTTTTTCTAGTCTTTTTTTACATACACTTTTATTTTATATTGTGTATTTCTCAAAATATAATATAAAATAAAAGTACTTATATATGTCTGTGTGTGAAGTTGGTATTATATTATGGAAATTTAAACTATTAAAATTCTTGGCTTTATTTTTAATAATATTAAAATTTCATATTTTGTATGAGTTAAACGAATAATTTTATATTAAAGAAACTTTACAAAGTTATATATTATCAAAATTGTTAAGAAAGAAAATATATCGTGGAAAGTATTAAATTAATATTTTCTACTTTTCTGTCTTTAAAATATTTTCGTAAAATGTAATTAAAGATATATCAGAAATATACTGCGATTAAAATTATTACTTCTTATTCTGACTATAATTTCAAAGCAAAACTATACAAACATGTAATTTTTAATTTATTAACATTAATAATATATTAATCGTATTCAATAATTTTGACATAACAGTATCAATTAACATTACATTCTACCTATTTAAAGATATCGTTAGCATTTACCGAAAAACTCATTTTATTAAAAGCTACTTTATGTATTTCATAGGCGAATTTAATCCACCTACGAACGTGACCGTCCATCTCAAAGCAGTATATGCATTTCAAATGAATCATGCAATTACAAACTTTCCAGCAATTTCGGACGTTTCACTTTTAATCTTGTTTGTCCAGTTTGACATTAGCGCGCGTTATCATATTTGCCGAAAATTTTGAATTGTATTAACAACCGGTGCGAAAAAAATACTAAGAAACCTCAACGCCCAAATATATTCCTGACGAAACTGTCAACGTTCACGCTCTGTTCAACTTCACAGACAACGTTCCATATTTCACGCTGACTCCCAACCGAGTGTAAAACACACGTGCACGCGAAAATGTATATGCATAACTGCCTGGCAACCGCATTACATCCGTCGTACTCGACATATGAATACCTCTGTCTCGGTACAACCGCAAAGGTTCATTATAATTGGCTGAAATTTGCGAAGCTTCTCACGTTGCTATAATTACGGCTCCGGTTTATCCGTTTACCTCAACGCGCCGCATGTATAGTACAATCGTATATACGATTTTTATTTTACGCATACTTTTTACATTCTTCCTATAAAATAATGGATGTGAAGTCCTAGGAGGATATAAGCAAATAATGAGTGTCATCTTTGAAATTAATTTGATAGTAGATAAATGATATAAAATGGATTTAAAAAGATTCGAAAGGATTAGAAAGAGTTTATTGTTGCAAACTGAAAACCTGTGATAAGTAAAGCCCGGCATTAAATTTTAGCGAAGGAAAGCATTACTCCAATTTTCGAATGAAATCTGCGGTTGCAAGATTGCGATAGTAAGTCCGGAACACCGGATATGCACAAGCGTCTTCCAGGCGCTTCACTCGTTCTGCGATGCGTGGGAGACGGATGAAGAGGATTATTCATGGCTACGTGACGCGCAGCCGGCGACGCCACGTCTCATCCGTCGCTCGACATTTTCGCGGACGGATAGCGGCCGTTTAAATGTATTTTCGCTAATTAATCTCGAGATTAATTCGCGTTCACGCTTCACGCCACGCCAGCAATCCAATTTAAATTGCGCGGGAAGCGGTCGGTGGGACGCGCATAAATTGCGTGCAACAAGATGACATGGAAATTACATCGAGGAGAGTTTCTTGCAGCAAGACGCAGACGTTTCCTATCCCGAGAAGACGCTAAGGCGAATTGATGTATTTTGCGCGCGACGGTGCGACAATTGTGATAATACATGCGAAGCTGCGCGTCGTCCGAGTTTCTGACTACTCTTTAGTCCAATAGTTGTATCGTCTATGACGGAAACGACGTATACAGAATTCACAAACTTTATTCTCAAGAAGAGGAAATACTTGAAAGAAAATATTACATATAATATGATATGTGTACCTTTTAATTAAGTCCTATTAATAAACGTTTTACTATAAGTTTCAATCATTTTATATTTAACAAAAAAGTATATTAGATGTAGTCGACACAACTGGCCAAAATTTATTTGAAAAATTCACAACGTTTCGACATTTTATATTTGTTAAATTAAAATATTGAATTAAGTAATTTGTATTTTCTATCGAATATCCTTCTTTGTATTGTAATACGATTATGTTTAGCTATATATATATATATATTATTTCATTTATAGGCTACTGTAATTATATATATATATATATAATGGAGATTTAGGAGATACATAATAATTTTTCATCTCAAACCGATATGAATCGGATCTTCCTCTTCGCTTCTGTTCATTTTATTATGTTCAAAAGCATATGAAGATGTAATATTGCTAATGGACCAATTAATAACGAGACGCAAATGGGAAATCCGCTGAGTAATTAGAATGCATCCGACATTAATACTTATTAAATCTTTATGAATTAAAATTCATATGAATTACGGCGTAATCTACCTTGCGTCAATTCGCTTTGATTGAACGTAATGTAAACAATGTCTGTTGAAGCACGGACTCTCTATACAAACTTTCCTTTCTATGAGCACCATTTGCATTTTAATTCCGTAATAATTATCCATGGTAGCCTATAGCTTCTACGTTAAATTTAAAAGAACCGGTCGGCGACAGGAAACATTTCCATACGCCGAGAGAGATGCATCAAAAATTAATCTCAGTCGCGCTTTGTTACAGTCTGATCTTGTAGGCTGAATGCAGAATGGCGCTTTTTGTAAATATGCTAAGCATTATAACTTTATGGAACTAGTTGGAACAAAGAGAAGAAGGATTAGAGGGAAACAGCATAGCTTACTCTCCCATACATGCAAACAGCTGATGAGGAAACGAAAGTACATCACGACGAAAGAATATCATTTAAAAGCCAGTGGGTCATGCACTACCATTTTCAAAGTACCTTTGAAAATTATGAAACGTTGTTTAAAAATTTTATATTCGCTTTGGTGTCTTTAAACAAGATTTTGCGAGAATAAACACTATTTCCACCATATTAAATCTCTAAATGCGGATTTCTTAAAAGTAACTACTTATCTCTTAATGTATTTTTGTTTTCTTAATATAAACTCTTTGTAAACTATTAGACTGGACAGCAAAAGATTGAAAAATTATTTTTATTAGATTAAAAAAGAATTTAAAAATTTGCAACAATCTACGAGAATAAAGCTTTTCAAATAAATAAAAATTCAAAATAATTGTATTATACACTTCGCAGGATTTAGGATTTTGTATTTGTTTATACAATTGTCTGTTTGCTTTACACGCTTTCTTATCTGCCTTTTCCAGCCGTTCTCATATTCTGAAATGCTTTAATATAGAATGATACCAAGCTGTTTTATCGGATGCACGTAAGCGGGTTTCATATGTATATAATTTCTTTCCTTCTTATAATAATATCAATTGAAAATAAGACATTTTTGTTAATTATAATTTAAAAAATGCTTCTGTTGAATTGATTACATCACTAATATTAACTAGACTTACTAGACTATTATTATTATTAATTAAACTTACTAGATTATTATAGACTAATATTAATTAGATTTACTAGACTGTTTCACATTAACAGAATTTTAATTAATACAAACTAACATTTATATTCAAAAAGATTAGGTTTATTATTGTCATTTATTTATAATAAATTGAGTTCTGAAAACATCTGTTAATGAGCACTTCTATATTTTACTTCTTGTAGTTTTTTATAAAAATTTTTCATTATTTCATTCAATAAATTTTAATCTTAATTTAATTCTTGAATTTGCTGTTATATATTACTTTTAAATTGAAGAATATTTTGAGGTTTTGATTTAAATACTTTTTCCTTGAAGTAATCTCGTCTACAGTAGCAAATTCAAAAATTAAATTAAAATTAAAACATGTTAATGAATAGAAAGTGTAATGAAAAATTTTTATAAAAGACTGCAAGGAGTTGTCAGATATAGAAGTCCTTGTTAACAGAATATTATTTTTAGAATTTAACTTATTAAAAATAAATAGCAATATTAAAAATTATTTTTGTGTTTTATTTATTTGTCCTTTCTTTACAACAAATCTAAAAAAAATTGTTAGATTGTCGGATTCTATGTTGGATTACATACTAACACTTTACTTTACCAAAAATTTATTTGTGGCTCATGTATAAAAATATTTTTAATTAATAATCAAAAAGTTGTAGTAAATGGCAAGTTTTTGTTAATAAGAGCATATATAGTCTTTTTTCTCATAAATATTCTCGATCCCTAAAACCCCTCTATTTCTAAAACCCCTTAAATATGTTTTTAACTCATTAAATTATTAAAATTTTATAAACCTTTAAATGAAAGCCATCCAATTTCAACTTACAAACTTTACCTCTCATAGCATCTAATTTACAAGAATAATAATTTAGAGAAATGAGATAGCTAGCAAATTGCCAGCTGTGTCGGACTTATTGCATTTTTCTTTTTGGTTAATCATTACTGGCGGAATAGGAGAGTTTTATTCAGAATAATAATTTATTCTTTCGCTTTCTAAATGGTTAAGGAGGTTCGGGTGCTTCATCGGGGGGGAGCAGTGGGACGCGGGGATTTCAAGGAAAACTTAACAACAGCGTACCTAGCATTCGAAGTATTGGGTTGGCATTGCTCGCCGCGAAAAATTGTCTGTAGCTTTTTTGGATATAGCTGAAATAATAGATTCAAAAAAATCAATTGAAAAAAAAATCAAAAATCAAAATATCAATTTCATGTTTAATAATTAATTTCTCTACGAAATGTGCGATAACCTACCCCTTTCTTTTACTCATTTATTTGTAAATATATTAAGTTAAAGTGCATATTTTTCTTTTCTTATCATTTGCATTTTTTCTTGCATTATTTCATTCTGAAGTTGTGCACTATGTCATTTTCCATAAAAACCTATGCTAAAAAATAAAATTTTTCGTGACCATGAAAAATTCCAAAAAAATTCACATAATTATATTTTGCATTGCAGAACAATATATTAAAATTTCATGAGGCTGGCTGCATTTTTTTGTAGCACCTGAACCTCCTTAAACAAAATTGCAACAGCAGATTAAAGAGATTGTCGAAAATGTTTGACAAATGACGGTGAGATGTAGCGTCATAAAAGTGCCTTTGTGACTTTTCTGAAACAGCCCGTGCTGCACGAAGCGACACGAGGAATCATCGGAAGGAAGGAAGGAAGGAAGGAAGGAAAGAAGGAAGAGCGAGCGCTTTGTCGACCGTAAATTGAACTGACGTCGCTTTTCCTTCCGACCTTCTTTTACCGCTCCTTTTAATCAAACGCATTTCCTGTTTTTAAGCCGACAAACTCTCCTCCTTTCACTCTTATAATTAATGCATTAAAGAATTACCAAACCGCACATTTACCACGTGCTTTAAACGAATGGGAATTTTGACTTGGAGTGAAATTTGTAAAATGAAACACTCTGACTATGTTTATCAAACCGTGGACAGCTTTACGAAAATTTATCACTAACTAATGAGAAATTTTTCTGTTAAAAAAACCGAATAGCGAATTAAATTATTTCGAATTAAATACTTTGAAAATTTGTATCAATAACCTGATATTTAACCACAATTTGCTAATCGACTTTGGTTTTGTTAACACTTTAAAAAAGAAACAGAGTGTCCAAGTCTACGAAAAGACAAAATCTATCTTGAAAACTATCGACATTTCAATGAGAGATCTGATTTTTTCTAAAACTTCAAAGCTGCCAAATTGAATCTTTAAAAGACTTCGAGGTCCTGTAATGTGTCTAATGCTAGGTCATTTAAAAAAGCTTTCAAAGCATTATGGTAAATCCTAGTTTCCAAATAACACATTAATAAAAGATTGATACGATTTAAAAATCACGATAATCGATGATAAAGTTGTAATGTATGAATTATACAATTTTAAGTTAGGCCAAATTTATTAGAGATGTCGCGGTTTGCGTTAAATAAACGAGTTTCGCGTCTCGGACGAATAGAAAAATCTATTTATAACACTGTGGCGCGGTGGGCGGACGAAAGAAAATCAGGGCGACTTCACCGTTGCAAATTCAATTATGTTCGCGAGATATGACGGCCGACATAATCACGGTGGATATTGCGTCGCGCAATCTAGCCGGGCACCGCGATTGTTGCGCAGAGTTTTCCACGTGCGAAATACGCGGATCACAATTGCCCTCTTATCGCGCCGAATAGGGTCTACAGACCCCGGTTTGCTTCGGTCCTGCTTCATGGAAAAAGTAATTTCGTTTAACATTTCTCTCTCTTTCTCTCTTCGTATTCTTTCTCTCTCTTTTTCTCTCTCTCTCTCTCTCTCTCCTAAATGCGGTGTTTACTTGCGAAAAAGAAAAAACACGTCGAGTAAGCAGACAATCAATGGTGTGCTAGTTCATATAAAAAACAGACTTTTCGCTTATTTTTTATAACGAATTTTATACAAATAGGCCCTCAGCCTACTTGTATAAAATTATTGCGCAGATGTGCAAGAATTCATTTTTATTTTGTAAAAAAATTTTTCTGGAAATGTTTTGGTATATTTTATTTTAACTTGAACTTTCATCCTGAATGTTCATGGAAAATTATTGTTACCTACTCGTAAAAAGTTTGTACATGAAAATTTCAGTTTTATTGAAAAATAATTTAATCAAATTTGGATTTACATTCTCGAGGCTTTTTTTTGATTCTGCTCAGGAGTTGATGAACTAACTCTATAACGTTCTCAGCCCTTTAATTAATTTATCATGTTTGGCTAAGCTCGTGACCGAAATGTACATATCTCGCGAGACTCGAAGTAACTGTCGTACCTTCATCACTGAAGTAAGACAAATTATGTCGCCATTAATTTTCAGATAGTTAACGAAGTTAATCTCAGGTATGTCAGTTACGCGGCAATAGCCATTTTCAAGCATGCAGTGTTGCACTGTTAATCGTATCTCTGTGTTATCGCGAATAAGTCTTCTACACAACTTGATATTGAGAATAATACTTTAGTAATTTGAAACAGAAAATCTTGGTCACTACACAGTTTTTTCACTTTAAGTATTTAAAAAAAGGTATTAATAATTTATGAACTAGATGTAAGTAAAAATAATAAAATTTAGCACTTTATTGTTATTTGACCGGATTATTATACAATTTTAAGCATTTAGAAAATGTTCAATTGGCACCGAACTCATTCGAGCATGCGATCACTGAGAATCTGCTCGTGAATATCTTTGAGGTCTGGAGAAAAATGATCTCCTTCGTTTCTCCGGACCATTAGTTCTTATTTATACAGACTTTGCACATACACGCAGGTGCATGGATAAAAGATAAATCTAAGATATCTTGAAAGGGATATATGCGCCGTTAATAATATTCTGTTATTAAAAGATTTTATAATAGATTCTTGTCTTCGGCAGGTTTAATATTTTTTAAAAATATTTTCCTTAATGGGAATAATATATATTTTATCATTTGCAAATGAAATTACAAATATTATGTTTAATTTTTTTTTTTTAAATAAAGACTTTCACATATTCTATGTGTGAATAAATAAATAAACTACATATATGTATCAAACGCTTTGTATTTTTTATTTTTATCTTTTATTGTATTTTTAAAAAATACATATTACTATACGTAGATTTTATTACAAAAAGTATATATTGTTATATACTTTGTATATATTGTTATATATATTGTTTAAATTGTCATAATTTAATTCAGAAGGTTTAGGAAAAATATATAATAAGATTGTTACTTAATACTCCTTTTTTTGTTCTATCATGCAAATAATAAGGATGCATTCTTCCTTATTATTTGACGCAGAAAAAATTTACTAAATAACAATCTTATTATTTGCTAAGTCTTCTCAATTCAATTATGACAATTTGTACAATATATATGATACTTTTATAACATAGAAATATTTAAAATGTAGATATTAAAAATATTATACATATAACATATATGTATATAATATTTTTAATACATATAAATATATATATATATATACATATATATATATATACATACACAATAAATATATCTTGTAAGAAAGATATATGTTTATCCTCGAGACAAGATAATCCTTGTTTTCTATAGAAGTTCCTTTGTTTCACCCAGCAACTGGCTTTCCAGCGAATCATGAATTTTGCATCGAGACAGATGCGTCTAGTCGTACGAAATTATGCGATTGCATTCGCGTACAACGTGTATCTAAATTGGACCACGCAAATCTTGCGCATGTGAATTTTACTGTTTATCGCAAACACTGATATTTCACGTACGTTATGTAGATCAGATGCCTGACGTTTGTAGTTATGGTCGGTATTAAAAGATTCGAGTGAATAAATCAATTTTTCATAATGCAAAAAAAAGAAGAAATATATGTGCTTTAACGAAATTTTGATTGTACTTGATTATAATTATCATACGTGAAATAAAGTACGTTTTATACATATTTCTTACATTGCAAAATTGAACATATCTATTTAGAAATATTGTATTATGTTATATATATATATATATATTTGAAAAAAATAATTACTTGAAATACTCGAGAAAGTACATTTATATTTTTATATAAAATATAATTATGATAATTATAAATACAAAAATATATCTAAGTCTAAATATACATTTTAAATGCTTTATTTTTTCATTAGATAAGGATACGTGCAATTATAATAAAACACAAAATGTTTATAAATTAATTATTGTTTAATTTAAATTTTATGCACACACACACACACACACACACACATATATGTAAAAAATGGTGATATATTATTCCATACAAAATGATAGAGAGAGAGAGAAAGAGAGATAAGTATCAAATTAAAATTAAACTAATAAATTATACGCGCAAATAAAGGACGTGCATAGAATAAATTGACTTGGAATCTAGGCTCTCTCATATTGTGTCGATCGTATTTCTTTCTATTTATATCGTTCGATACATAGCCATTTCAACCACAGTGCTTCCGATACACTAAAGTTGCGGTTTGTAGACATCAGTCAAACCGCGTGACGTGCTGCAGGTCCTATACCACCGTAAGTATAACGCGTGCGTCATATTGCCGTCACCGTACATGTCATCCAGCCTCACCTTTCACACGATGTAACCTTTGAAATTACAGTAAACGCCGTCACCATTGTCGCATCCAATGAAAACAAATGTAGATTTATCTATATACGTAGAAACTTGAAAAATTCTCTATGTATACATTATAAAAAATATTAATTTTTGTAAACGTGATAAAATTTGTTTATAAAAATTTCTTGGTAATAATTCCAAGATAATGCTATGATAATATAATTCTAAAAATACTACATTTTTTTTTAATAATAAGTGATACTTTGATAATTCGAGTATACAGTCTTGTATTAATTTATTATGGCTCGTTATATTTCATTATAATGTGTTTTAAATCGAGAACATTTACCAACTATTTAAAAACTAGACGAGAATTTCGTATGTCACAGAGCAAAATCTGTCTCAATAGCAAAAGTTCTGAGACATTCATAGAATAAGAAATCTGAACAGATCAATCTGCCTCTAGAACGCTATTAATTATTCACCGCTCCATTTCGCATGATTGACGTAAGGCGATTCTTTCGAGCTACTCTTTAAAGATACATTGAACATCTCAGCGACGTTTCTCGGAAAGGGCTTTTCTTGAAATTACAGAAAGACAAAGGATTATATAAATCTGCGAATGCGTAACATAAAATCGACAGTTTAAGTTTATATCATATTATTAAAAAATTTACTTACTTTTTAGGTCAATTAAAAGTATCTTCCTCTTTTTTTTCATTTTTACAGTTGAAAAGAAATATATTTTGATCAATACCGTCAATGTTTTTGACTTTAATTTTTAAACCTATTATAGAAGTTTTACTGTTTAACAATTTTATAACTCTTATACGAAATGTTAAAGAACATTATGATAATATATTCCTTTTCATGTGACAATTAATTCGTTTGATTTATTTTAAATGCAATTATGTAGATTAGAGAGAGAGAGAGAGAGAGAGAGAGAGAGAGAGAGAGAGAGAGAGAGAGAGAAGTAAGCAAATAATATTTACGACAATAAATGATTTTTAAAAACAAAGATTTTATAATAGATTCTTAATTCTTCCTATCGATGAAATTGTTTGTAACTTGTCCCAGAAAATAATTTTTACCATTAATTACGTTGTCTGCGAATTAATTGGTGCATCGTTGTTTTCGCTCAGTAATCGAAACAGACTCATCTGTTCGCGATCCAATGGACTGAGAGTTCGTAAAGAGTTCCTATTGATTTAAAGAATAGATCGAAAAGACGCTCTCCACATGCTGTTCTATCGGAATTGTCTCCGACAAGCGCGCGGCTTTTTCGCGGGCTGCTGGCTTGTGGCTTTCAGTGAAATTGCATTTTGCATACATTTTACGTGTAGACACGTGAGACTGTGAGATAACTTGGACGTTGCGCTTAGCGATCCATTAGACATCGTCGTGGATTGTTTCACTCGACTGGTCGACTGTATTCTTGCGTGAATAAATGTATGAGTCTTTAGTTTCTAGCCAATAGTAAATTTATTACTTTATTATATCTTTTAAAATTTATATACATATATATTTTTTAAATATATACATATATATTTTTTAAATATATACATATATATTTATATAAATTTACACACACAAATATACACTATTGTTTATAAGTTCCCGAACACTCTTAAAGATATATTGGACTTATCTTCAAAATAGTACGAAGTCGATAAAAATTTGTGAGATTGTTCTTATAGTCTTCCTGATGTGCTGCAAAAATTTTTAAACGAATCCAAACGGTTGCTGAGTTATAATGATTTTAATTTTCATTGATTTTACACACTCTCTCTCTCTCTCTCTCTCTCTCTCTCTCTTTCTTATGGAAAGAGACGATTTTGACGAATAAAACAGCTGAAAAAATATTGAAGAAATAGTATCAATGTTTGCAATTTTTTGTACATCTAGTATACGGATAGATAAAAATATTTGCCAACCTTCAATCGTCTTCACTACACCATTTTAAAGAAATAAATTATAACTTGAGAAAATTGGCATTTTCACTGTCAAAAGTTTAGGCTCATAAATGAAAAGAACCGCAAATAATGCTGGAAATACCTTTCTAGAAGTAAAAATAAGACTCCAACTATCGTTCGAGTTCCTTACATCTAGATTTACTATGCGTAAGGCGTAGATATTCAAATATTTCAAATTTCATGTACTTTTGTCTAAGATTGTACCTCCGATACATCCTTAAAAAAAACACTTTAGCAACATATAACTACAATAATTTGGTCTTTTAATAGTTAAAAAAGTTCAAATCATTTTGTTAAAATAAAAAGTCACGCAAGAATATGTGTTTTATTTTATTTTTAAGGGGTTAGAGTCCACCCTAGAGGCCTCAAAAGCATACCTTACTTTGAGATTTGATTACCAAAATACTATACATGATACAAGAAGCGGCAGTGTGATCTAGTGGTAGAGCCAGACTCGTAATCTGTAATACCAGGTTCGAGTCCACTAGATCAGGTAAACATGGATATTATTATTTTCCGACACTGCGCTCCCTGCCGGGAAGAGGATTTCCGGTAGGTAAAACTGGGCTCCGTCTTTCGGAGTTGGTCCAAACGGGCAAAAAGTAAGAGTTGTAGGAAAGGATGAGAAGGGAGAAAATGCAAACCCCATTGGGGACGCAGTATAATTCCATTTATCCATTATACATGATACAAAAAATCTTTTATTACGTATTTGTTACTCTTATCTTGGTGTACAAATTGTGTAAAAATTATGTTTCTGGAAAATAAAATAGCGACACGATTTCTGGAGCCCTTTGCGTGATGAAGGCTTCCGCGGTGGACAGCAGAACGGGTTCAAAGTATGCCGTAACAAAAATTTGATTAATTATTTTTAATCTGCATTAAATTTGCTAAAGAAATACCTGTCAGAATTAAAAAATATTGAAAAAAGTGAAAATGGTGTATGCTTGAAAAAAAAGTTTAATTTTTACCTAAAAATTCGACATAAAAGTATGGATTACAAAAAAAATATGTAAGTTATTGCAAAAACCACAGGTATTTCTTTAGATAATTCAATTGACAATAACTGAGCACACAAAATTTCAAAGCATTTGGATTAATTTTGTGGTAGTTCTAGTGTCCACCGCTTTTGAAAACACACTGATAGAAAAATTTA
>NJRQ01000153.1:408007-423435 GCA_003063805.1 Aphaenogaster ashmeadi
TACAATTTAATTATAGTCATGAATATCATAAATTTTTCTTTTAGTGCACCATTTTGAGAAAAACGCGATTAAAGTTTCAAGTAAGGTTTTTTATTTATAAAATAATAATTTTGGGGTTTTACCTTTAGTCAGCAATACCGAGGTCATACAGTAAGCCTTTTGCATCCAAAGCATTCTCCTCGGCTTGATATATATACATGACTACAATGTCAAATAATGACTGAACTATTCAGGTAAACTGAACAGCTTACCGGCAACGCGGAGGCACCGATTACACGTTGAGCGGTGCAGTGCATCGCTCGACATAATCTGTATCTTCGTTAATATTTGGAATTTTACTTTCGGATAAAAAATTCTATATTCTTAAGACCCACTACCGATTTAAGCAAAAAATTTTTTTTCGAATTTTTGAAAGTTTCAGGATGGACTAATCCTTTAAGTATGTCCAGGAACTTATAAACAGTAGTGTACATTCATACATGTATGTATGTTGTATATATGCGTTTACAATAAAAATATGTAAATATCTCTGCATAAAATTTTATTTTTTTCTTTATATTTTTGAGTTGGAATATAGGGGAAAAAAAGAACATTTGAAGGTACTTTTATAAACTTACAATTAAATCAATTCTTACGAGTCGAATATAGAATAACTCGCTAAATTGTTATATGAACACAATATTAAATATAGAATATTTAAATTTGAAAGAAGAATTCTTAGCAAATTGTTAATTGTAATTTTTTAATTTTTAATATATTAAACATCTTTATACATTTAAATCCAACAAAATTTTACTAATAAAGATAATATTTATTTAATTTTAAACTTTCACAATTTTATTTATTTATCACAAAAATGATAAACACTTTGACATTCCTTTATAAATATTTCTGTCTTAGATTTAAATAAAAAATCTATTCTTAACGTGTTTCGTAGTGTATTTGCAAATCACTCTATATATCAAATTCTAAAGAAATTCGCCAATATTACAAATCGTTTTTACGAAAGTGGACGAAACAGTTGCATACTCGTGTAAATAGCATGATGATAAAATAATCATTTATTTTAAAAAGAAATTGCGTTATGTCGTGGAACATTGCGTACTAATCATCTCGCATGTATTTTTCGGTGAAATTCAATAACGGGCGACAATTTTATGACAGTTTCGAATGCGCATGATCACTTTCGTGACAAATCATCGTCTGCGCGAACCTTCTCTCGCGCCATATGACTTTACTTTCATAAGAAAGGATAATCGTGACGATAAACTCAAGCATGTTATCACGACGCAAAAAAATTTACGAGACAGGATCATAATATTTTCTGGAACAAAATGAGATTAAAGTGATATTCTTCAGGTGAGCGAAATATTCGTACTCAGAATATGTAGCGATGGTCTTCAAATGGATAGAAATGTTTATATAATTTATATATAAACAAAACAAATGCTTTGAAAATAAAGAAAAAAATGTCTAATTAATTTTTATTGCTTTATTTCTTTGTAAAACTCTCCTTGGTCTCCTTTTCAATTCTTTTTAAGTATATTTAATTTCCATTAAAAAATTTAATTTCTATTAAAAAATTTGTTTCAGTATGGTTTAACACGTTTTAACATGTTTTTAATGATACAAGCATTTATTAGATTTTTCAATTTTTGTTTATATTTATGAACTTTTTTATATCTCACATCTTTCTATGATAAAAAGAGTTCTATTAACTTAAATCTATCTCCAACCGCTCTTAATTATTTAAAAGATAAAATATCAAAGTTGTATTGTTTGTATCTAAAATTTATTATTTATAATAAGCATTTGACCAAAAATCAATACGTATTACAAGTTTGCTAATAAAATATCTCGATAAAATCTATAAAAAGATATAAAACTTTTTCAAAAGGTAAAATTTGTTTGAAATTAAATATATAACCAGAAATAAATATTATTATTGCACAGCCACCAATCGTGGATTTCGTAGATATCATGACATCGATGTCATGAAAATAAATGCCCCTAAAGCGCAGCGCAATTTCGCGACACGAAATTATAAACGGATTGTGCGTCCTCGCGAGAAATAAATTTCCCTGTTATTTAATTTCCCGAATACGGGAGGATAAAAAATAACCATTGTGTGTAACTTGTCACAATACCAGAGATAGCGTATCGTGCCACTATGCGGAAACGGAATAAATTTTATGCAATAATTCATTTAAAATTTGCACGGGCATCTTTGACACACTTTTTTTATTCATATGCATTTTTCCGCAAGTTTGCATAAAGATCAAAAATAAAAGAACAAACAATTTATATTAATTGTGAATGGATTTGAGAATAGTAAAGGAAAATGAAAACATTTACACTTTAATATAAAGAAATCACTCAAGTTTTATTAGAAATTATTTTATATTTTGTTATTCTTTTAACTTATTCTTTTTATATTTTTTTATAATTATTTTGAAATATATAAAATATTATCAAGAGAACTTATATAGCATTTATATTTATTGTCAAATCTTTTCTTCGCCAGTAGATAAATAACAGGAGCAATAATTTGATCGACACAACTGACTAATAAAATGTTTATTGTAGTTCACTACGTTTCAGCCATGGGTTTCGGCCCTTATCAAGTGTAAAATTCACAAACTATTCTTACAATCATGACATTTGTCCTAATCATGTCCTTCGCGTGTATAATGTGTTCTATAATATTCTTTGAAAAATTCCAAGAGTGATGATTCGCCTTGAAAAGCACGTCAATAACATAAGATGGTGAACATTTAACTGAAACGTAGTGAACTACAATAAACATTTTATTAGCCAGTTGTGTCGATCAAATTATTGCTCCTGTTATTTACATTTATGTAATAAAATATATATAAGAAAGAAAGAAAGGGAGAATATAAAATTACATTCTAATATAACTTTTAAGTATCACGCATATAGTGACAGTACAGTTAAACCAACATTACGTGAATGTATCGTGCAAAGTTTTTCTAAACGAGGTAAAACGCGAGATGTTGGAAATTCACTATGAAAATCACGCTTTGTCAGTTGCGAATTTTGTTAGGAGACTTTTGCAGCGTAGCCGTCGGGTGCATACCATCCAAAGTAAACAGGATTGATCAACCTTGCGTCAGAATATGACGGCTATTGTAACGCACGTGTACAGAATACACAAAGCGAAATAGGCAGAGGTAACATTGCACGCAATATTAGCGTCGAAACAAAATAAATCAACAAGCGATGAACTAAAATAAAACTAAAGAACAGTCGATGATTCGGATTGTGTTTTGTAGACGGAAATATTGGCTTCGGGGTAAAACGCGATATAAATAAAAATTCGGGCATTTCAGGAAACGAGTACGAAGTAGATTGCGTAGCAATAAATTAGATTGAGAAATCGGCTTTCGCTAATCCGCTTTAGCCTCCGCCAAGCGTTTGCAACATTTTTATTGACACGGTTTGAATCGACCGCTAATCCACTTTTCGGAAATACCTTGACATGGTAACGGAACTGTGTTAAATCGCACCCAGTATAATCAATGCAGTTTCAAGGGGATGTATGGTAATGGCAGCTCATACTGGATGTAATCAAGTTACATGTTAATTGCTGGTCGATAATGCCATGTCGATGTAATTTTCGAGAGAATGAAATATCAGAGACCGGTATATCTCAATGTTGAAAAGAATTATGAATGTCATTAAT
The DNA here is from genome assembly GCA_003063805.1 of Aphaenogaster ashmeadi. Lineage (NCBI taxonomy): Eukaryota > Metazoa > Arthropoda > Insecta > Hymenoptera > Formicidae > Aphaenogaster > Aphaenogaster ashmeadi. The sequence continues at coordinate 411,711 of NJRQ01000153.1, forward strand.
TTTTCATAATTGACGAAATTTATTCCTAAAATGTTGATTAAACGCATTGCATTAAAATTTAACTAAACTAATAATTTAATACTATTCTATATTAAATTTAAATTTAGCTATCGAACAAATTAAATTCTACAGCTTTATATTTTGCAGATATACAGGGTGTCCCACATAACTCTTAACAACTTGATATTTCGGAAACTATGGATTTTAGAAAAAAATGTTTCAGACAAAAGTTGTAGGGTTTAAAAAGACGCATTTAATGACAGTATTAGTTTGACCATAAGTGATGTTGCCCCAAAGTCAAGTTAAGGTCAACTCCCACACAGCACACGTTATCACGATATCCACTAGATATCCGAGGGATATCTCAATAACCGTAGAACATCCCAAGATCTGCATGGGATCGCATTGGACATGTGGATCACTTTGGGATATCCTCAAGATAAAGTGTGCTGTGTGGGCTTTATTTTTTTAAATGGAATCACATAATTTTTTAAATATAATATAATTTCTCCAAAAAAATATGTAATTGCATGTGTTTTCCTCACATCAATTGATTCATCCCACTATTCTATGCATAAAAGTATTAAGGTACAGTTATTAAAAAATGAATAGTTTACAAGATAATTTATATTTCATGTCAAAATATACCAGAATAAAATATAAAATATCTCATAAACTATTGATTTTTTGATAACTTTATCTTAATACTTTTATATGCCAAATAACTGGAAGAATTATATTATATAAAAAAATCATGTGTTGACCTGACTTTGGCAACACCACTTATGATCAAACTAATAGTGTCATTAATTGCGTCTTTTTAAACCCTACAACTTTTGTCTGAAACATTTTTTCTAAAATCCATAATTTCCGAAATATCAAGCTGTTAAGAGTTATGTGGACCACCGTGTAGGTATATAATTTTGTTTAGTACCTTGTATACTTTAGTAATAGATACAAGGATGTAATTATGAATTTATAAATCTGGGTAGCAAAAAAGATATTTACTTTACATCTAATCAATGTATTTGTACAAAAGAATCTAAAAATCTAATATGCTTCCAAAATTCTGTTTTATGATTAATTAAAATACAGTCGCGATATAAAATATTTAAAAACCAAAAGAACGTTAGTTCTTTAAAGAAAAGGGAGACAATTGAAAGACGTTATGGCTCTCGAACGATCGCAGGTTTTGTCGAAATGGTTCGGAAATTTCATTCAGACTCCGGTCGAGCAAATAACGGCGAATCGACCTTCTTTTTCAACGATGAAGCGCAATATGCCGAGGCGTTTCTACAAAACGCGTTGCTCAAACACAGCCGACACAGGACACCCAATTCCGGGACGGCGTCGAATAGCCGAGCCGATTTTGGAAGTCGAACGGCCGACCGCAACGAGGATCGATTCACATTGACGCGACGGGGTGGCAAGCAATTAAATTTCCCGAACCCAAAAGTCCACAATTCATCGTTTATTTTATAGAGCATGGTACGTGACGAGGCAAGTGTGACTAGACGTAAAATTTCATCGGAATCGATAGTTTTGCTCATGTCGTAAAGAATAGCACATACTTTTATTATAAACATAAATATATGTTGCAAAATTAGTTTAACAATGAACGCTCTTGGCAACGATAAATTTTCGAAAAATTTTGTTAAAAAAGATATTTTTAATAACATACATATATATACATGAAATTTAACAAGAAATGAAGATAAATTGTAAGAAAGTAAGGCTTTTGCATGGTCCCTCAAATTTTCAAGGTTGATAAATACACGATAACGGAGATATATTTTGTTCATCATCGCGTAAATTTGTCAGTGGATAGACGTATATATATAAACACAGACCATTTCCATTATTCACCTCGTTGGCAAATCTCCAATTTCAATTTCTGTGGCAAAGCGCAAGCAATGCGCGAATGAGAGCAAGGTAATTATTAGAGAGAAACCGATAACACTATCATATAGTTAAACAGTGCAGCAGAATGTGGTATAAATCGTACCACAATACATGAATACAAGAGACAATCACGTTTCTGCACATGCAGGAAACCTATTATTATATGAAAGATAAAAAGATATAAATTTCAAACGTGGAAATACGAAATATTTTTGTCACAATATTGCAAAAAAACTGTTTTCTTTGGTTTTTTATTTTTCAAACAAATTGCAATATGAAGCGACTAAAGACTATACACGGAGAAAATTTTATATTAAAAATTACTATGTATGGCAGTAGCCGTGGACCATGCTGGAATTATAAAAATGTTTACTATGTTATTATATTAATAATTATTAAACTCTTTTGTAAAAACATAGTAAAAATTTTTATAATTCCTGCATGGTCCACGGCCATACATCCTACTGCCATACATAGTAATTTTTAATATAAAATTTTCTGTGTAATAAAGTTCTAAAAAGTTTATAAAAATCGCTATTTTCTCATTGTCACTATTTAAATAATTGTCGACTGCATTTTAATGGCATCCTAAATAAATCCAATTTGTTGATGCAATTTAATAGAGTAGCTCCAATTTCAATATTCTAGAGGGGAAAGAGGGTTGAAGCAGGGAATATATGCACGGGGGTAGGAGCTTCAGATGTTCGGAGAGGACAAATCAGAGAAAGGTCGGAAATCCTTTCGCGCCGCGAAAGTTCAACCAGCGTAAAACGAACCGCAAGCTAGCCATTTTATCCATTGTTAGCGCGTTCTGACGCCACTCTGCACGACCCTTCGACAACCCCCCGAGACGTTCCCATTTAACGTAAGCTTTACCACCCGTTTTCTCGCAGGACCGCGGGACGCTGACTGCGGATTATTTTCCGCGAAGGATTACTCGCGGCATTTTAATTTTAATCCGTGATGAGGCTCAAGATTTGTTTAATGCTTCGTCATAAAGTCGTGTCGTAAAGACATTATTCTTCTTGTATCACGTAATGTAGAAAAACGTCAGAGCTTATTGCTTATTTTTTAAAGTTAATAGATCTCTTTTATTATAAATTTATCTTTAACTCTTAACTTTTATTTATTTGTTAAAATAATAATACTTATCAACCTCAAAGTTGGATAATAACTAAAAAATTATTTAATATTATCAATATATGTAAATCTTTCTCTAATAGAAATAATCTTTAATAAAATTAACTTATTAAATGAGAAAGAAATCTTACAATTAAATATTAGATCACACAATATTATTCTAAACAACTGAATTACAAGTTTGGCAATATTATTGTACATGGAGAAAATTTTATATTAAAAATTACTATGTATGGCAGTAGTCGTGGACTATAAATTCCATTGCTGGAATTATAAAAATGTTTACTATGTTATTATATTAATAATTATTAAACTCATTTGCGACAACATAGTAAAAATTTTTATAATTTCAGCAATGGTCCACGGCTACTGCCATACATAGTAATTTTTAATGTAAAATTTTCTCCGTGTACAAGTTATAGAATATAACTTAACAAACATTTATAATGTTAACTAATATTTTTAATAATAATATATAATATTTTAAATTTTCTTTTTAGTTAAAGAAAGTGGGAATTTTGCGTATCTCAAGATTAGATCAGACAGACTAGTTAATCGAGTATCTCGATGGATTATTACATATAAAACATTTACTGTAAAGTTCAATCTTTCACATTTTTGGAGAATCCGATTAGAATTAGTAAATCCAATCTTGAAAAAGCAGCGGTTTTTTAAGTAAAGCAGGAGCACAAAATATGGCGTACCTTTTTTAAAGAGATTATGCAAACTTGGCTTATGCCACTCTTTAGTCTCAGAATGTTACCTCAGATATTCCCATAAGCTTCTCATAACGTTAAATGAGATCTTTATGCTAGTAAATTCACAACTTTGAAATAATTAAAACATAAAATATTATTTATTGTCAAAATTGACTACGGAATATTAATCCTTAACTAATCAATAATAGTTATTTATATTTGAGAATATTTATCTCGAGTGAGTACAGATCGGAAATCTTTGGCAATCGCGTAAGAAAATTTGATATTAAATCAAATATATCGACGTTGTTAGATTTTATTTGACATTTTTCTTACTCGTATCGAAGTCGTGTGATCGTGACTGCAATCGTACATCTTTACTGCTCAATTTCGAGATATATCTACTCTCGGCCGAATGGGAAAACTTTTATTTGCTCAATCATATTATCTGTCCGCGAGACATAAAGTATCCTTAGGCTATCGACGGGTTGCCACAATCGTTTTCTACGCAAAAGCAATTCAATTGTCGACTAACGTCGAGAACGCGTCGTTCTTTTCCAACAAGAGTTATCGATTGACAGCACAAATATTTGACAATGGTAATATAAGGTAAATATGATGGCTTCTTAAGTAATCACATTTTACCAATTCTTTATTTAGTTATGAAGAAGAAAAACATAGCTAAAGACTAATATTCTTCCATACTGTTTGCAAAGTTTTTTTTACTCTGAACAAATACAGAGCGTTTGATAGAATATATAAATATTTTTTTATTTAGTTCAATTTATTTCTCTCGATTATTCTCGCAGTTTATATATACATCGTAAAAAGAGAAACACAGATACAAATAAATATCGCATAGTTTAAAGTACTACTCTTAGCGATAATGTGAACAAATATTTTTTTAACATCAAAAATGCATATTAATTACTGAACGAGATAATACACCGATTACAAGAAATTGACTGTATCCGGCAAATAAGATGATTATAACAGCGGACATGTGATAACACCATTGATCGATGTGTGTAGTTGTGTTTGTTGTATGCTATGTGTACGTGCGTGTGTGAAACTTCATTCATTCGACAGAGACACAAAATTGAGTCGAAATTTTGCTCGTTCGCGTTTATTGTATCATACACGCACAAGCAACGAGACCGCATTTAAATACGCATAACGGTACTCCGATGTAATTCCGCAAAAGCTAAAACATCAGTCTTTTTAACAGGAAATGATATTTCGAAATGTGAAACCGAACTTCGAAAGTTATTTTCGTGCAATGCAATTTTGCGTGATATTTTCGTGTTAGAAAGATTTTTCCTTCGTAAAACTTCATTGTTCCGATTGAAATTGTAAATGTTGGAGCAATTGTTTAATTTGTAATATCTAGAATAAATTCAAATATTTAGAATGAATTTAAATATTAAATTTGGTCTTATCATAGAATGTGAATAACATGTTGTTGGCTATGCATGATGCTCGAAAAATTATTCAGAACAGTTCAGCTATATTTATGTTACCTAAATTATCCAAATTACGTAAATATTTGAATGCCAATAAAAACTGGATGCCGATAATGTCTGAATATTCCAATATATCTGAAAATTAGAGTCTTTGCTTGATCAACATGATTAATAATCATTTCCATCTTTAACGAATTGTGAAATATTGATAAATTGTTCGCGCAGTATTCCCTAACGAGAGTTTTAGGAAGATTGGTGAGACCTGTCGTAAAACTTAGTAATAAGAAATCAATGCTCGTCATTAATCAAAATCTCTCTAAGGATGCGGACGTGAAACTTGGCGCGCAATTCACGAAGGGATGGTAGTCGTCTTAGTTCTCTCGACAGGTGATCCCGGTCTCGCCGCAATTTCTCCGACACTATGTATCGTTTCGTGTATGCACCACACTCGAGAACGATATATCTCGTCGCTATTCTGCAACGTGCCGAACGAAAATTCTCCGCGTTACGCCCGCAACGCGAAATTGTACCGCGGCCGCGGCATAAAAGTGTAACTCCCATAAGGCAATACCGGTGTGCGATATAAAATTTCTTCTCGGTAGCAATTCCGCCGTTGTAACGGACCGTATATCCCGCCGGAACGAATGCGGTAACGACACGCCGTCATTAATCCTCGCACCGGCACGTGCCGCACATCTCGGTCTACGTGGATCGATTTTTGCGCACTTTGCTCGCGTAAATATTCTTTATCACCATTTCGATTGCTTTATTCAAATAGTCAATCGTTTTCTAATATAATAAAAATAATCGATGATATATTGATGTTAAATATGTAAAAATTATACTATTAAAGGAAATGATAGTTATACTAATACAAATCATTTATGTTATCTAAATTTAAAAAATACATTACATTTATATATAAATTAGTAATATATTCTATATAAAATGTTTAAAAGTAAATGTCCAAGACAATGGTGTTCAGAATATATGTATTTTACTGTAATAATAAATAATACGTAATAAATACGGTAACTCCGGTATTTACGCCGCGCGGGGATTTACGCCGCAGAAGTCAGAAAAAATGGAAGGAATAAAGGTAATTTGCTCGCAACCACTCTGTTATGTGCCTTTATGCCATATTAGTATTGTGTTGTGATTTCAGTTCTTTACTGTTAATATTAACGAAACCATCGTAAGTTGAATCAATTTCTCAATGTATTAAGTAGCGCGATCATGTATTACGACCTACGTAAAATGATTACTGTAAAGAATGTAAAAGGTTTAATGGTTATTATGGTTATTTCATGATACATAAGTGTAGAGGGATAGTAAAGGATGGAATACAGCAAAATACAAGTGCATAGCTCTTGTATTCTTTGTTTAGCTTGATATCTTGTATATCCCACCTATTTAGGATATACGGCATTTTTAGCGTGCGGGATTTATGCCGTAGTACAAATGCTCTGTAGTCTAGAGTCCTAAAAAGTAGAGAGACCCGAACTTGTTCCCACTTCCTGATTGGTGGTTATAGCCCTGTCTCTTATACACATCTAGATGTGTATAAGAGACAGGCGTATATCCTATCCATGAATAGTCATATATCCCACCCCTATGGGATATATGGCAAAAATGCAAGGGTTTCTAAAAGTTTTTTTGTTAAATACAAAGAATAAATATTTCATATTTCTAATTTTTTTTATAGTAGTAGACAATATAAAGGTTTTATTGGTATAATTCATTTGCCTTAAACATAGTAAATAGTACTTGATAAATTAAGTTTTCCTTAGGTGCGACGTATATACCGGAGTTACCCTAAATAACAAATAATATAATAACAGCAATAATTTTCTGAGCCTTTTTATAATAAGGAGAACGATAAAAACGCATCAACATTTTCAAGATAATAGTAATACTTTTTTAAATTTAAATTCATTTTAAATATAATCTGTCTTATGTCTCGTAACATCTTGTTTTCACAAAGACCAATTTATTGTTATCATCCTTCGTCTTTTCATTTTTATGAAACGGTTTGAATATTTAGTAAATCTTATGAAACATTTAAATCGCATAAAATCTAACGCAGAAGAAAGCAACGAATGAAAATAAGCTTTCCCGAAAGAACAGTATATTCTCGCCTTTATGTTTCTTGGTATTCCATCTCTGCATGCACAGCTGACTCATATTCTTCTCTTTCTCAAGCACGTAAAAAATTTCGTAATACCTGTTTATTGAACCAAAGATTTTTATCCCATTAGAGACATTTTACTAATGTGCGCTAAATGTGTAAAATCCGAATAAACGAATAAAATTTCTTGTATACGAATGTGCAAACGCTGCCAGTATGTTTGTTAGTAGTTAGTATTGAAATTTTATTTTTCCTAGCTTGCTTTTTAAAAAAACCAACATTATTAATTTTTTAAAATTCAGTTTTTCGATATTTACATATTCTTTATGCTATGCAACTCTCTTGCATTGTTCCTGTGATGACCATTAACACAAATCTTTTATGTAATCAACATTGCGTTTTCGCACATTGTAATTGACACCATAGTTATGTGATGATCGAAGCTCTAATCGAACTTCATGAAAGTTCCCAGCGAGATGAGCGATTTCTCATAATGCCCTTTAGGGACTTTCATGACCGTACCTATACCATTCTTCGGTTTCTGCTCCTCTTCGCACACGTGAAATAACTATGTTATCGTTGTCTAAAAGTCCCTCGAACTTTCACGTCGACGAAGTCCGAAGCAAAGGAAACAGGAAGAAGAAGGACGAAGGGGAAAATGAAGAGGCCAGGATCGTAGGAGTGAACGGGGATAAAAGAACAGAAAGGAAATGTCACACCGAGACAGAATACGCGCTGCTCCTGATGGACTCCGAGGCAGTAATGCCGGGAAAACTCAATTTTCTCTATGCGACCTGTAGCTTCCTGTCGCAAACAAAGTTAGTCTTGCACGAAAAGGCCCTCACGCGCATGCAGGCACATACGTACGCGTTACATGCATTTAAGAAAAAACTCTTACATTAAACATGAGATCATGCATTTTACATTACTGATACGAATTTATTTTGTTTCTCAACATAAAAATAATTCTCAACGTAAAAATGCGACTTTTTATTATTATACAAATGCGTATTTCTTTTTCATATATTTTTTCTGCTGAGATTTTCTCATTGCATTTCATAATTTATTATTCAAAAATATATTTTAAAAAATGTTATGCCATGTCATATGATAGAATAGATATTGAACGATATAATACAAACGTATAATTATAAAATTAAAACAATACATAAATTTGTGGACTGATAATAAGATTTGCGTTAAGAGAATAGCACGACTTATGCCAAAGTTTTTACTATTCTGAGGAAACGGGTACTAATTAGAACAGCCGATATCGATGCTCCTAGAAAATAAATCGCCAGGCCAGCATACGATCGAAACGTGTCATCGTGTACGTGCACCGGTATCATAAATCTTGCCTGAGAGGCGAACGACCGACAATGAGAGTGCAGATACGAGCTCGCGAAAGATATTCGTTGATTGGACCTCGAGAATAGCTCGTAGCTTGACGTAATCCCATGTTAACACGGATCTACGAATCGATTGATGATAGCGCAAGCGAAAATTCTGTGGATTTATGATTACCGTATAACGCGTGATTATGACCGATGATAATGCGTATACACGAATCGTGAGAATATTCTTCATACAAGATATCACATCTTTGATCGCTCGAAATATTACAGCTTTACATATATATATATATGTTACCGTAAACACCCGAAATCCGTCATTTCGCGAATTTACTAGTAAAAACCTGAAAATTATATATATACTCTTCGGGTATTTACTAGTAAGTTCGCGAAATGACGGATTCCTGCTTTAGTCAGTTCGCGAAGTGACGGATTTCGGGTATTTACGGTAACATATATATTCTAGCGTTTTATTTTATCACATCAAAATTTAAATTTCAGTGATACAAATTGAAGCAAAATACAATTTTATGGATAAAAAATAACGTTCTTTTAATATTCTTGAAAATTTGACATTGCTACGACAATGATAATTATCCGAGAAAATCGTTTAAGCATTGATACTTTCCCGCAGATTTTAGAACGGTTTTTTAACATTATGTTTTCATAATGCTCGATATATCATTAACAATTTTTTATAATTGCGACTTTATAATTTGCATAAAATTAATTGATTAATAAAATCTCATTATCTATATTTCTCAAAGCTGAACGAACCCATTATCATGTAATAATTTTTAACGTTGTATAATGTAATCATAATTTGATTTAAATTTTTGCAAAGATATAATACAATCTCGCTGAAGAATACACTTCCAAAGTTTAACGAGCACTTTACAAATATCCTGCGCAATAATGATCTTGTTAAGAGCTGATTCCAAAGTTTGTGCTTATTGTTCTTCGGGGAATTTAATTCCCAAAACAGAGATGAGAATATCTTCTCATCTATCTAGTCAACCATACACGTTGTTATTTCATGGAGATCAGATGTTAATTAAATCCATTGGATTAATTTAATTGAAGAACACAGTAATAGTCAATAATTTATTATATTAACTTGATTTATACATTCAAAGTAAATAATATTCGACAACAACTGGCTAAATAGATTAATTAGAAATATTCTTACTACGTTAGCGGGTTTTGGTTCATTTAACGAGCAGAATTTTAATAATTTTTGATGCTAATAAGCATCTATAAGATCTTCCCTTCCCCGAAAACTGTAAAGAAGTTATTGCGAAAAATATTACCTCAGCCAGGATTTGAACCTGGACCTACCTACACTCCGGGCGGGCGTCGTTTACTGGCGGAAGACTATACGTTATTTGATTTATACAATTATAAAATCGTTAATAAGTAATGAATATTTCTATAATTATCACTAAATCATTAAAAAATAATAATCGTTGATCTCACTGAAAAAAGCATTATACTTATATAGATATCCTGTGAATATTATCCAAGTCTTAATTACCTACATTGTTTCCCCGTTTATATTATATGGTAATTATTTAAAATTGAAATGTGCACTGCAAAAGATTTAAATAACTTATTGGCGTGAACACTGAACATATATTAAATAATAAAATGTACGAAATATAAAAATCAGTTTATTCATATTACAGGTTTCTTTTATAATATGTGCTTAATATAGTTTTGTCTAACTACAGACGCGCGCACGCGTGATTTCCTTGACTATATCGACCGTCGACGATATGCGACGAGCACTCTGTCAATGGACGCCACTAATTTTCCGATTCTCGCTCGATCAATTCCGTCATCCCGTCCGTCCTCGTCCTTATCGATTCCCGTCGACGAATGCCTCTCGGATTATCCGGTCGAACGACGAGCCAGACACATCATCGACGACCATGCTTTGTCTTCGGCCGCAGAGTCGTTGATTCTTCCAATGGGAATCAGGAGACCGTTGTCGCTCCTTGGGGAAATAGAAATCGAGTATGAAAGTACGAAAGGAATGCAGAAGGGAGAAAAGGGGACAAGGATAAGGAGGATAAGAACGCGAGCTTCAAGACTTACGGAGGGAAAAAGAAAAAAGAGGGTTAAGACTTATGAGAGGTGAAAGGATTATGAGAAGTGAAAGAGAGACATGGATATAGTTACAAAAGAGAAAGAGAAAAAAAGAAGAAAAAATATATGTGTTTATTTATAATAATATAGTAAGGTATAAAAAATAAATATATATATTGATATTTATTTATTTATTATACAATTCTAGAATAAGATTATTTTGAAAATAACTTAATAAAAATACACAGGATAACAGAATAGAACGTAATATTAAGAATGTTTATAAAATAAACTATAGAAGGCTACAATAAAAATGCTGTATTGTGTGTAATTAGATTCTATATAATTCAATTTTATGGAAATAAAAATAGCACTTTCATACTAAAAAAAGAACCACGTATATTTAAAGAAATAAAAAATTAAAAATATTTTGATTTTGGTGTCTAATTTTTTTTAATAGACGAATAAATAGACCTCTAAATTTTGATATTGATTAGGTATATATAGGTATATATTAAGTGATATATAAACAAAAAGTAGCAGAAGCGAAATAAGCAACGATAATTTTTGTGGAAATTAAAATTTTCAGTAAACGATAAAAAATTTAAACAAAGTGAAAAGGCCATAATAAGGGAAATGAAAACGAGAGGGACGAAGAGAGAAAAAGAATGACAGAGAGATGGACAGTGTAAAAAAAGTGTCACGGCAGCTTCATTGGAACGCGAGAGGACATTTGATGCAATTATACCCCTCCGGTTCTTTCACGTCTTCTTTCTCTCTGTGTCTTTCACCTATAGTCGACCTTTTTTCTTCTCTTAGATGCTCCTTGTTTCTTAATCTGCTTCGCAAACATTTGCGCGTGCCAGCTTGCCATCACACGTACGCACTTTCTTGAGCACCCCCGTGAAAGATGAAAGTGAAAGTAGGGTGAAAAGGGCGAGAAGACATAAAAGC
>NJRQ01000153.1:437882-463581 GCA_003063805.1 Aphaenogaster ashmeadi
CAAAAAATTCGAAAGCAAAGCAATTTCAACATAAAAATGGCGATAATTCGAAAACAACGCCCCAGCAAATACACAGTTTGTAGCAGTTACATAACATTGATGTAAATGTTACATGTAACATAACTATTACATCTATGTTATTTAACTGCTACATTTGTGTTTGCTGGGGCATTTTCGGACCTATGTTCATAATAACTTTCATTCTTGTTTTTGGGTCCCCATTCATCTCCCGAGCGATTGACCTTACCTTTCCAGACACCCTGTATATTATTATATGATCATATATTATACAGAGTGTCCAATTTTAAACAGTCCAACCGAATATCTCGAAAACTGAGTCCGATAGACAAAAATGTTTCAGACAAAAGTTGTATGGCCTAAAGGGGAACATATGATTCCGATGTGAGTCATGTCGTAGATGTCGTTTTCAAGAAATTTTAAAATCTCGACGAGATCTACAACTTTTATCTCAAGGAAAAAATTAAGTTTCATTTAAGAAATTAGTCGCCTTTAAAATTTCTTGAAAACGACAACTTTTATGCATAGAATAGTGGGATGAATCAATTGATATGAGGAAAACATGGTTGCTTTTCAAAAAAGTATGTAAGTGCACATTACAAATTGCATAATTTTTTTCAAAAGCAATAATGTGTTTTCCTCACATCAAAATTGATTCATACCACTATTCTATGCATAAAAGTATTAAGGTACAGTTATCAAAAAATGAATAGTTTACAAGAAATTTTTTATTTTATGTCAAAATATACCAGAATAAAATATAAAATATCTCGTAAATTATTGATTTTTTGATAGCTTTACCTTAATACTTTTATATGTCAAATAACTGGAGGAATTATATTATATAAAAAAAATCATGTGATTCCATTAAAAGAAACAAAGTTGACCTTAACCTGACTTTGGCAACACCACTTATGGTCAAACTAATATTGTCATTAAATGCGTCTTTTTAAACCCTACAACTTTCGTCTGAAACATTTTTTCTAAAATCCATAGTTTCCGAAATATCAAGCTGTTAAGAGTTATGTGGGTCACCCTGTATATTATTATATTACCATAAAACGTATTATGCAAAGAATGCATGAAATAAGTATCTTCTTTAGCATACAGAAAATTGAAAAATAAGAGAGATGTTACACTAAACTGTCACAATGTGTCAAATCACTCCCAAACGCGAATATCAATTTCATTGATTTTACACAAATTAAAAGTGATATCACGTTTCGCTCGCGACATTTGAAGAAGATCGGGGGTTATCGTGACGTGCCACGCGTGTTTTCGCAAAATTGCAACACGTTGCATTTATATGCATTGCGCTGAATATTTAAACGATTGATTGAATGTCGGAATATCGCAAATGTATCAAGTTTGGTCTTTCGCTGCACCTAGGTGATCGATATGTGCGCTACTAATGTTGATGACGTTGCTAATAAACACCGCACGCAAATCGCTCGAGCTCACGATGATTATTAATTATTGTTTGAGCGTTAATTATGCGATGCCGCCACTTTTGGATGGATCTGCTCGTGCTTCAGATAATTAATGAAATTAGTATCGGAAATGCTTGTTATTAATTGTTTACATTGTGTTAATTAAGCCTAAACTTGACATTGTATATTCTGTGAAATTACATTTATAATTACATCTTTTATCATTTAAAATCATTGCATTCAGTTTTCAATTAAAATTATTATAAAATTTGTTATATTATAATTTATAACAAATATTATATAAATAATCTTTAATAATTAGGATAAGACCGCATATATCTATAAACAATTTAAATCGAGAGATAGGCCAATGACGGTCATAGCGGATCTTAGTGCTCCAATAATATTAATGCGTGACTTTTCTATAAATAATCTTTACATAATTCTTCAAATTATTATCATGATTATTTTGTACAATACATATAGTATATGTTATAAGTAGGAAGAAAAACAATAAAAAAGATTTATAGTGAAGATGATAAAGTATATAAACGCGTAAGGATAGGGATAAAATGAAAGATGTATATTCTTAGAATTCCTATTAACATTTATAAATATAATATTAATTTTATTCTTTTATTTTATTTAATTCTAACAAATATAGAATTAATTGGTGCTAATAATATTAACACGATATCGAATCAATCTCAATTTCGTTATTATGTCTGTGCTTTCTATCAACGCATTAGAATTACATGTAAATGTTACAATAACACCCTCGCTTTTTCACTGTTTTCCATGTAAACTAAAACTCATTAACCACGTATATATGTGTCTGTGCATCGGTGAACTTGAACAGCTACGAATAGTGTAAAGCGCGTCATTGAATATATAATAATCATCAATGAGCATTGGAGCAAAAATTGTAATGCAGAGAATGACATAAATCAACTAAATCACAAAGAGCAAAGCAAAAGAAAGATTTCAAAGTTTCGTAATTTAAGCAAGTAAGTTGCACTAAACTTGTTCGTCGCGACGTTATAACGTTAAGCATATTCTACCCTATTTGGATAGTTGTTGCTGAAGTAGAGCTAGAAGCCACTTCTTGGTAGAACTATTGCATTAACCCAATTTTCTCATAAGTGCTGTTTAGATCTGTTATCCTCAACATTGATTAATGTACCGCTCATATAATTTGCTTACAGTGCACTTTTTTCTCTTAAGCATATCAATTGAAAACTTTAGATTCCAACGTTGCTTTTAAAAATATCAAGCGATGAATTTCAGATATCAGCGATAATTTTGCTCCTTCAAGTAGAAAATTTCAAGTCATGGTAGAAACAGTAAAGCGAGAAACGCGCGAATTGAAATAATGCATCAATCTTTCTCCAAACTACGAAAGTTTGAGTTGGTTAAATTAAAAACTAATTTCACGAAGTAAATTTTTTTATTCAACGTCGTCAAGGCAGAACGAGGCAAACTGCAGAACGGTTACGTTTCATCGCGGCCATCTAAAAATGCTATTACATGTCGGATTACACGATTTAACGATAGTATTCAGACTTTACTACGACTCACTAATTTTCCGTGGTAGCCATTGGCTCTCACCGGTTTTCTGAGTCTTGGAAGCTCTCATAATTTCAAATAATGAGAAAGTTTGACAACGACGACGGGGAACTTCTAGCAATTCAATTTGCTCCTATCGATTCTCGAGTCTTGGATATTCGCGCGAAAACGTCGTTCAAACTCGAGAGATTGTGCCTCGACCGTCGACCAAGATATTTGTTTATTCGAACATTTCATCAAGAATCTTTGATAATTTAGAACAATCTTGTAGATTCGCTCTTTCGAGAAGAAAGATGCTAATCTTTCAATTTATCTCCTGCAAACTAAGATAAGTAATCAAGTTCTTATAACATTTATAGAATTGTCGAGTAGTAATTAAATATAAATTTTACTAACGTAAAATATTTTCCTTATAATAAGAAAATTGCGAGAAGTATGCTCGTGATCTATATCTTGTTTTAAATTTACTACATATTGTCATTGATTCTCGATGACAACGTTTTAAATTAAAGAATTGAAAGTAGTTCCTAATATACATATACTTTATTATTTAAGATATATTTTTAATGGTAAAATTTTTAACGAGAGAAGATCGCTCATATTGAGTGACGAAAGTAAGAAGGCGAGGTGTGTTCTAATTTATCGAGGAACTCGGGAACGCGATTACGATGGCAATAATTAGGAATTAATGCCAGCTGCTTCCGATCGATATCAAGAGACTGCCGACACAAGATAAGCGATGCACATTTGCATTTAAAGCAGGCTGCTTTCGAAGACATTGATATATCCCTGTCTATATCGTAGCTTAGATCGAGTTTATTTATAGCCGTGAGAGGCGCATGCACGGTTTCGCACGCGCCTCCTGAGAGAGAAGACGGCAGATCCTTTCTAATTTAAACTGAGAAACCTTATTTCGATGCAAAACCGCGACCGTCACTTCGAAACTAGCTGTCGCACGTTCCATACCGCCGAAAGTATAATCGCTCCCGAGAGTAACGACATGAACTTAACAATTTGGTATATAACCGAGCGTGCTATTCAACAGCGACGAGGATTACGACCTTTTTGTTATGCGTTTAAATTCTTATACTTTATCCACAATTACCGCTGTCGCTCTTAAATTCATAGTCTTTAATCTATAAAAAAACAGAATATATTGAAAACATTTTGTATTTCTTTGTTTGGCAATAAGTTATAATCAGAGGGGTAGCCAAGATTTTATTTCGGGGGGGCGGGGATTTTTAAAAAATAAAATCACAGAACAACTCATAACTTTTTTAATTAAATAAAATAACAATATTAAACTAGAAGTATGCGTCTAGATTTTTTAGATAATCTGTAGAGTACCTTCTCTATGTTAAAAGAAGTCAAATTCGAAGAAGTCAGATTTTTGTGAATGTACATTTGTGTGTCAAACCGTTAAGTCTTACTTCACTCATTGTATTCCTAAGGTAAGTTTTAAGAATTCTTAATTTCCATTAATAATAACCATTAATAAAAACCATTTCATTTCTCTCTCGGCCTTCAACCTTTCATTTTCATATTTTCATATTTGGTTCCAAAATTTTCGGGGGAGGGGGGATTTATCTCCCTAATCCCCCTCTGGTTACGCCACTGGTTATAATTATAATTATATAGTTATAATTATATTATAATGGTAATTATCCTGACAAATTATAAAAATTAAGATTTCACAAACGATTTTATTCTTTCAATAACCAAAAACAGTTTACAATAGTTTGTAACGTAAGAATCCAGTAACTTGATCTGAAGCTTTAATCATGTTGATAATTTCAGCATATATGTGTTATTGTAATTATTAATTCATTTAACAATATTATTTAATGTTGTACAACTTATGTATACGCGAATATAGAATCTCTTTTGCGAGCACGTCCGATCGAAATCTTTCCTTTACTACTTAAGCGACGGCTATATCGCGGCCGACTGCGAACGTCCATTTACTACTTACCGGGGGCGTACCACGCATCCGACCATACATTGTGCCCCTCCACTATTTAATCACGACAAATCCATTAGGAAATACCGTGTACTTCCATTGGATTGTCCATTGACTAGCTATCGGCAGGCCGCAATGACGGATTCATCAGGCTGGATCATTCACGATGTACGGGTACTTATTAGCGATGTTCCCGGGTTAATACGATTATCTGTTGATCCACTGGTGAATTGCTGAATGCTGATTGAAAGATTATGCCTCGCTCATATTATCAACTGATCGCACACGTTCACGTATTGCCAAGGGGATCATTATTCGACACGCCTAGTTCTCTGCAGAGTGCACTGCCAGCTCCTTTTTTACAATGATCCGGAAGATACCTTAAGTACAAACTTTGTTTATTCAAGAAGACAGAAAAAATTCTGTTCTAATTTTTTATGACTTTTTAATTTTTAATGCTACGTTTTTATTTATCTGGTCAAATCATCTGTTAATAAAAAAAACACGATATAGCCATACATCCGATATATTAAATTACATTTTAAATATTTCAAATTTACTATAAATAAAACTCGTAATTCTTCGACAGGCATCTAAATTCGTTTATCGACTATCCTAAAAAATCGAACGTCAAATGTTCCCAGATCCACTTTCACACATGTGACACGCGAGAACTTTAATATCTGAGTTGAATTTCTTCCAGACTATCACGAAGAAAGTTCGTTTTAAACGTTACTCCGGGGAGGCATTCGCTGCCGCTGGTCGGAACGCACGGTCGCCCGAGGCGATAAGAAATAAAAATTATCATCATATGTGGATACCGCCGTGAAATGGCCTGTCACACGACCACTTCGTCTTTGCATTATTATTTCTTTTACTACGCTGGGGGCCGCTTTTATCGTCGACTTTTCCATAACACTTTGTTTCCCGTATACGACGCGATTTCCGCACCGCAGCCGTTTTTCCATACAGACGTGTGTCGTTTTCCCAGTTTATCGACGTTTCGTCGCCGAAACAATGGTTTCGAGATCGTTTCAACGGTATTGGATTATAAACTCAAGTCTAGTTTCGCTAGTAAACCCTTTTTCGCATAGAGATAATAATATATACGGAAAATATATAGCGCGATAATAAAAACGGAATAAAAACACGGAAAAATAATATTGTATTGACAGCATTACGTCAAATTAGAAATAATTTTATTAAGTCAATCAGTATTAATGAAAATATTAATAAAGTATTAATGAAACAAATAAGGAATGTTCTTGTTTTATTAAAATTGTTATTGAATTAATAATATTATTTCTAACTAGACTTGCTGTTAATATAACATTTTTTATTTCTTTCCGCGTATAAAATAAAAAGTAATTACACTTATTATACATGTACACAATCTTTTAAACACAATAAACAGATATAATATTAATATACAATTCGTTTATTTTCATTTTATCTAACTACCTTCTTTACAACTTTAATAATGTCTGATGTAATGTAATATTTTATGCAATACATCATCTTCAATTTAAATACGTATCTTCATCTTTTAATACTATTTTCATCATTGATATTGCTATCACGATCGCGTTCATTGAAAACAAAATCACGATAACTTTCTGATAAAAAAATGTCTTATAGAAGACAGGAGAGAAACAAGTAACATATTACACTGAAATCGTCACGCACGTGAACAGCATTTAAATGTCCGAGCCGAACCGGCGCGTCTTTGCGCTTTTCTCTCCTTAGAAACTTGGTTCATAAACTGCAATGCGATTAACTGGCGCTATCAACGTGACCAGGACATTCTGCCTCGAAGGCGACGCGAGAAAATGCGAGAAACAACGGCGATGTCCCGGCTATAATGCGAGCTCAACGTATTTCCCCGACGCCCAACTTCCGCTAAAACGAACGGCCGACATCCGGAGGCAGGCACATTTCTCTACAACTTGGTAATTGGCTTAGAACGGGCCTTCAACTCGCGAAATTTCTCTCGTGGAACCGTAGAAACACATATACTGCACTCGTACAATTGTGGAGAACAATTGTGGTCGCGCAACAGCGGGTAAAGATTGCGCGAATCATAAGTGGAAATCCAGAAAATTCTTGTGATATTCTTTCTTTACATCAAAAATTGAGTTTCCCTGTCTTGTAACAAAACTGTACTAATATAATAGCTTCGGCAACTTTCTAATTACATATTTCTATAAACAGTAATAATATAATTTGTAGATATACATAGAACAAAATTAAAATTGAGCTAAAAGTTGCCTGTAAATTTCTTTCTTTTGCTATTTAAATTTACTTTTCATTTTACTCTCTCTATTAAGAGAAAAAGAAAATCAATTATTGATCTTCCATCGAGGACGGTGTCACGATATTTCTCTGCGCTTGAGAGATCGATTCGAAATGTACTTTCGCCTGGAGATTCTTCAAACAAAATTTCTGCAGGAGCGACGAATCATAGAAGCTCTCAATATCAGTGATCCCGTGATGAATTACAGCCTCGGTTTTCGTCAACAATAGGGAGTTCCAGGGCGCCCATTCGAGCTCGCGTCGGAAGCGAGTCAGTCTTAGCTTGTCGAGGTCGTCGCACTCGGAGATGCCTGACCTGCCATGCCAGACTTTGTTCACCAGACGAGAGATGACTTTGGCTCCGACCACGAAAGCCAAACTGCTATAGCAGCCCATCCTGGCTTCGAAACGTCTGACTTCCCATAGCATCCTCTCGTAGGGCTCATACATGATGCGAGGACCTTTCCGAGTTTGCATGGATGTGCAGTAGACGCAAGAAGAAGAGCGCAATCGCTGTTCGCGGGGGAACTTCTCCAAGGATAAAAGCCTGCCACAGGTCCTACAGAGCCGCGTGATGCTGGTGTCCGACCAGTCGAACAGATGCGCGTCTTCCTCAATATCGCCTGGAATAGAAATTATTAATTAATGTTTAAAGTCTAACTTTAAAATTTGAAAATAATTCTGCATATATAAACTTTTCAACTGTTTAACTTTACATTTACTGTTTTAATAAATTATTTAAAGAAACCATTACGTCGCTGTCATAAACGAAACGAAAAGAAAGTTGAAAAACCTTGCAGAGTATTGCGTGCCAATTTGAGAAAGCTCAGCTTCAGTCGATTTCTGAGCCAGTTGAGTTTGCCCGTATCGATGCGACACATTAAAAGATCCAGCTCTTGGTCGACCAAATAAACAAGCTCATTCGATTGGCTGCACGTGTGCATATCGGCGATATGTTTCAGATCATGCAATAAATCGATCCGTTCTGGGATGGACAAATTTTCGTTGGCCAGCGAGGCGTAAACGTTTCTGTGTTGGCGAGCTCGCTGAACGCGCAGGGTATCCATCAGGATCGGCCGACCTCGACTGTCTTGCCAAGTGACCGGTCTAGATAACTCGTCCAGGAATCTGTGTCGCTTCCGTTCTTTGCACTTGAGACGGACAGCGGTCTTCATGGTGTCTATGGCGCGCAACAGCTCGACCTCCTTTGATAGGATCAGGCCGCAGGCGGCGATCCTCGATGACCCAAAAAGTGTGAGACTTGCTCGCTCGGTCTCGAGGATTCGCCAGCGATCGAGGAGGTTGTAGAGCGACTCGAAGTCCGAGCTCGTACGTGGCGGGCAGCGATTCAATATCACGAAGTCCGTACTGCTGTAGGCGGACAGCGCCTGAGAACATCTTACGTGCTCGATCACGTTTGTCTCATCATATGAAGAAACATGTACCACTTCGAGAGCGTTCGCTTTAGCCGCCACTCTAGCTCGATAAGCCCTGCAAATCAATCCGAATCGATAATTGCTTTGAACATATTGATCATGGCGTAATTTTTGTTTCAATATATACATTTCCAACAAAATACATTTTCATGAATCAAATTGTGCGAATAGATAACACAGGCCGATAAATTTGACCTCATGTTTGCTACTTCAGACTGGACAAGGTGATCCTGAAGAATTTTGGCGCGCTGAAATCAAATCCGTTGCCCAAATTGGTCCAACACGTCAGGTTTTTTTAGACGCAGCTAAAGGTGAAAAACCGCGTTTTTTGCACTTTTTGATTTTGATTGCACTATCTCTGGATATAAACGTGTTACGGACATCAGTGACTAATCAAATTGAAGCTTGAGACTTCTACTCTGTGTAGAAAATCTGAAAAATACCAAACCATAAATATGTGTCCCGAAAAAACCAGCTAAATGTGCAAAAAAAACATTTTTCTGAATTCTTGATGGGTTATATTTCTAGCCAGTAGTATAGTGCGCACTGCTACAATCTTTGAAGAAAATTTTTAATTGAATCAGTTTTTATTTTTGAAATGGTTTTAGCGTCACTTATTCTGTACCACTTGGAGGTATCATTTCTTTACAGAACTTATCTATTTTTTGGATGGAAGCATCTGCGCCATACAAAATTGTTGAAGATGTGAAACATAAAATATGATACAATACAGAATCACCTGCGACAAGAAATTGAAATAAGATTTAGAATAGAATATACAATATGAAATTAGAAATGGAAACACTAACGTCAGGAAAGAGTAGAAGTCTCAAGCTTTAATTTGATTAGTCACTGATGTTCGTAATACGTTTATATCCAGAGATATGCGACCGATCGAAAAATGCAAAAATTACGCGGTTTTTCGCACCTTTAACTACGTCTATCTAAAAAAAACCTGACGATGGATCAATTTGGACAACGGATTCGATTTTAGCGCGCCAAAATCCTTCAGGATCACCTTATCCAGTTCGAAATAGTGGACATGAAGTCAAATTTGTCGGCCTGTGTAATTGATAAAAATTGAAATTCTTTTTCTTTAACTTTGTATCATTTTTATATTGTACCAATAAAAACTTAGAAATAATTACAGAAAATAATTACAGAAATATTAAAAGTTGTATCTTTACTAATTTGGGTGTTCTTTTTATAATGTGGCAAATTAGTACACGGAGAAAATTTTATATTAAAAATTACTATGTATGGCAGTAGCCATGGACCATTGCTGGAATTATAAATTACTTTTACTATGTTTTCCATAGAAAAACATAGTAAAAAATTTTTATAATTCCAGCAATGGTCCACGGTTACTTTTACTATGTTTTCCATAGAAAAACATAGTAAAAATTTTTATAATTCCAGCAATGGTCCACGGCTACTGCCATACACAGTAATTTTTAATATAAAATTTTCTCCGTACATATATGCATAAATATATTATTCGTAGTGAAACCCACATTACCTATAATATCTCTGTAGTTTAACAACGCTGTCAAGAATTTTGCTATTATTCTGACAAGATAATGGTTTGACTTTTTCGATCGACGCCGGCGTTTTGAAGGAAGAAATCCCAGGCGCGATAATTCTGTCACGTGCATCGGGCAAAAACTGCATCGCCTCCACCTGCACTGCCTGATCGTGAACGACATCGGTGACCGTGTCCACGACCTCGACGGTTTGCGTGATCCTGCTCCTCGTCCCGCCATTACGTGTCTGCGTGCAGGCATTGTGATAGATCAAGCCGGTAACGGTATTCCGCCATCCACCGAGAAACGGCTTTGTCCTTGAGCCATAATCTTGTATTCTCGCAACGACCGCCATGGAACATCAGCGATCCCATAGGATCTAACCGCCTATGCCTTACAAGAAAAAGGTTTCGATCAAGACAGTCGAGAGACAAAAGCATAATATATGCCTAATAATGAATAGATTACGTTTCCGCTCTTTCCCCTTCGAAAATATAAAATGAAGAAATATCAGATGTGTGAAAATACTACACAGAAGAAAAATGATGTTGTATCAACAGCATTAAGTCTAATTGGAAATAATCTTGTTAATTCAATAACAATTTTAATCAAATAAAATCATACGTATTTGTTTCATTAATAATGTTATTGAATTAACAAAATTATTTCCAATTAGACTTAATGCTGTTGATACATCATTTTTTTTCCGTGTATGTATGAAAGCTCTTGTATTTAGAGGAATATATAATAATTTTAATTTTAAATAATAATTTTAAAATTATAATTTCTGATTATGCTGTATAATATGAAAGTAATACAGTCAGTAATACTTCACAGAAAACCATGTTTTAATTTCTCGATAACAATTCTCAGTTTTCACAAATAATAATATTACAGTACACAATATCCCTTCTTGGCTGTAATGCTTGAAGTAATAAAATTCTATTCTATTCAAATATTACAGTACAATAATATTTCGACATACGAGGGTGAGTCAAATATTTATCCACACTCTATTTTTTAAATTTATTATAACTTTACAAATACATCATTTTTCCATGTAATCCCCTTGCTTTTCAACGCACGTAATCCCCTTGCTTAATCCAGCGTTGCATAAGATTGTTTATGTCCTCAAAAAAAAAGTTTTCGGTTTCGTAATCAGCCACGCATGCACCATGTCTTTGACGTGATGGTTCGAAGGAAATCAATGATTTCTTAGAGCTATTTTTAGTGGACCAAACAAATGGTAATCTGAAAAGGCGAGGCTTATTGTCGAAAAGGATTTTGATGTTATACGACAATGCGCGCTCACATATTGCTGCTCAACGTGAAAGATATGGTGCATGCGTGGCCGACCACGAAACCGAAAACTTTTTTTTTAAGGACATAACAATCTTATGCAACGCTGGACTAAGTGCGTTGAAAAGCAAAGAGATTACGTGGAAAAATGATGTATTTGTAAATTCTCTATTGTAGTTATAATAAATTTAAAAAATGGAGTGCGAATAAATATTGACTCATCCTCGTAAGTTACGATGAAATATATGAAAGCGAAAAATTACAATAAAATTACAATATTTTATAAAATTGTAAAATTAGATATGAAAAATAGCTTGGGATATGTTATACATTTCAGAAGTTATATTAATATAAAAACTTAATATTATAATATTCAACGCATTTATTATATAATGTGATATAAGATTGTAAGCAAATTCTTTATTTTTATTAATTTTAGTTTTTTTATTTTTTAGATTTGAACAAAATAAAATTATAAAAGTTAGCTTTTTATTTGCAAAAAATAATCGGAAATTATCTCAAGATTTTATATTTAATTTCTTCGGAGATTATCTGAACATTGTTGAGCGCTTGTGGTCTCGGTAAATTAATTTCTTATCTTTTGCGGAACATCGATGAAAAAGATGATATTTACAAGATAGGAAAGTACGTTAAAAACAATGTACTTCTTATAGCACAGTTTATTTGCCAATTATATATAAATTATTTAATAAAATATTTGTGGCATTTTAAGATTGTTGCTCTACATTGTTTATATATATATATATATATATATATATATATATATATATCTGTTATGTCTACAGAATTTATCAATCATTGCAGCAAAAGCATTATAAAAGAAGCAGCTCTTTCAAGAATTAAAAAAAGCTACAATTTTTGTAATACCAATTTTGTAATATCTTTTCTTCCTGGAGAACAATGCGCATAAAATCCAATTTAGGTATTCCATATTTTCAAACTCAATATACTACTTTTCTAAGAGAAAAAAATAATTAATTTTTTTATTCGTTTATAAAAAGACTAACTCCTTTCCGCAATAATCCATTCAATTATATTGTCTACGGGGGGGGGGGGGAGAAAGGACGATATGGATACTTTGCGTCAGCTATTTTACGATACTCTACTTTCTTCTTCTAGGTTGGTCTTGTTGAAACTGCGCGCGATCTTTTATCTTTAGCATTGTGACGCGATGGTGGCCCATCCCGTGGGACTTAAATACCTACATCCATAGACGAGTAAAAACTCGTTAGGTCCAAGTCGAGAAAGTGGAAGGATAACTGCGTAGCAACCTGCCGCTGGGATAACGGTAATACCCAGACAGTAAAGGAAATTACTATTCTCTCGGTTTAAAGGATCTGACAGCAAGCTGCAGTGGAAACTGCGCTAACACTTTGCACTTTTGCACGAGCTTTGTAGAGTCGCAAAGGATGCATAGATTTGCAGTTGCGCTGAGCCAGGATAAATATAACTAATCGGAAAACTTGACGCAAGCACTTATCTTCGAATAATTTTACTTCAATCATATTTTAAATATAATTAAGATCGTGAAAATAGTCCTAAGATTGGAATATATGAAATTATTGGAATGCATCTTATATAAGAAAGCAGTATTATATTTCCTATGACAATGTTGTAGAATTATAGCGGATAAAATAATATTGTTTATTTAAACAGAAAATTTTAATATTACAAGGTATATTTAACAATAATATGTAACAAAGATATAAATTTAGCTTCACAATATATTGTTCCATGTACCGTTTTTTTTAAATATTCATCTAAATTTGCAATATCTTTTATATCGAAGATCTCTACTCTGCGACGATCGTCGTTTTTGGAAAACATTTCTCTCTCTGAAATATTTGTTTTATATATATTTATACACACCATACACGAGAGAAATATTCTCCGCAAAACGGTATAAATAAGATGAAATGATGTATATTTCACGATTAAAGAAAATATCGAAGGTGTTTGTCGGAACCTGGAATATCGCATTCTTATTATTTAATGCGACATATAAACTTTTTCGAATCCCGTATCTTCGATTCAACCCATTATTTCACAAACACATGAATTTATCGGTTATTGGTTACGTATAGACCGTTTGCTTCTTAGACATTTGAATTTATAGATCTCATTTCGCAGATTTCGTAGGTAGCATCGCTTGTCTATTCTCGAAACCTTTTTCTCTTATTCAAACATTCGGATTAACAAATATCTCGCTTTTATATCTCTTTAATTTTGTAAGTCAATTTAACTCATTTAATACTGAATGTTTATTTAACAGTAAATTTGAATTATCCACGACTTGTTGCAGCGTAACACCGTCACTTCGTAACGCCAACAAATAATTTTGTCTATTGCTCTTTGATCCTTTGGAATGTCTGACGTGGCGTAGAAAAAAACACGAAGTAATGCGTAGGTCTTTCAAGAAAGCACGAGAGCAAGGATCTTATTTAGATGCTTTTCCCTCTTTCATCGCGGCAAAACAAGAAAACACTTTCAGAAACCTCGACGAGGTGGCTGAGTAGTCAAAGAGAGGAGAAGTGCTCGGGTCAGGAAGAGTGACTTTCGTCGAACAATGTTCTCGGCGAATAGCACGTGCGGCGACAATTTGTGGGCAATAATTATGAAAGATGTTTATTCCGGACGATACACTGAAAAAATTGTATTCTACTCTAAAATAAGCGCCAAGAGGATCTTCTTAGTTTAAGAAGAGAACCCGTTAAACAGTATATCCTCTAAAGAGATATTCTTAACATGTAAGAATATTCTTATAGAGAATATTATATTATAGAGAATATTCTTAAAAATATACTGTTTAACGGATTCTCCTCTTAAACTAAGAAGATCCTCTTGGTGCTTATTTTAGAGTAGAATACAATTTTTTCGGTGTAGGGATGAAAGCGAGTGAAAAGGGAGAAGATAGTCGATACTCGCGAACATCAACAAGCTCGCACAGCAAGAATCACACCATGGGTATATACTTTTTCGACCATGTAGCGTGACACGAGACGCACTTTTCTATGTATTATAAATTACACGCGAGATGCCGGAACAGAAAGACGCGAGGTTGGTGTTGCTAAGAGACGGCACGGCGCGAGCACAGCAAAACTTTTCGCGAGATCGTCACTCGCGAAGCGGAGAAGGGCGTTATATTTATGCAAAGCAAAGGATATCGGGGAGGAACGGAGGAGAATTTTAAGTTAGATATAAACGGACGCGAAAGTTTGTCGTCGCGACACCTTCCTCCTCGTCGGCGGAAGTTATGCGCTTCCTCGCAAGAACGTAATTCGCTGGTAAACTCCGCGACAAATATGGATAAAACGAGAGAGATTAATGATCACGATAAATAAAGGAGTCGGGCAAGTAATATAAATTGCTTAGGAATCGTCTATTTCTGTTAAAATGTTAAGAATTCTTGTAAGTTATAGTTTTATTATATAGCTTCTTTTATTATGAGCGGTGTACATTTTTTTCCTAAAGACGGAATATATTAATAGGATAACTTCAATAACTAGTTGACTATATAATAATCACTAATGGACTATCTTCTGTTGACTACTTTGATTTATTTTGACTTCACTTATAGTATCCATTAAAAAATGAAGAATAAATATTTTATATTGGTATTATAAATATTTAATTTAAGTCCAAAGTTAACAAATAGTTAGACCGCCAGTAATATTCAACAATGTATTGAAAAGGACCCCAATCTTTAGGGTCGAAACGTTGTATTATATTTTTTGATTTGAAATATACTGTTGGCCAGTTGCTGTCGACCAAATTTGAATACATTATTTAATTTAAGCTTATAATAAGCCTTCTACAGGGGATGCTATAAAAACATGATACGCATATAAACATAATTCTAGAATTTCCATTTGTGAAGCACTCTGTAAAATGTCTGAATATACAGCGCTTTAAGGGGAACGAAAGAAAAGGTCTAGTGAGGTACGAAGGATTTTTGATGGAAAGCTGAATTTTATGAAGTACCGCGCCTTCTAGAGTGCCCACATTGGTAATCGACGGAACGGAAAATGGTTTCATATTATGAAGGCTAATGCTTCTTTAATAATCTCTAAACTAGCCATTTCCTTTTAAACCGGAATTGGAAACGTCCATGAGGAAGAAAAGAAAAAAGAATGAAACAGCAATTGTGGAGATCGTTGTACACGCAACGCGTAACATATCAACGTAACTGGCACAGCTTTGTTAGCGCAATGATGAAAGAAGAGAATAAACAAACGAGTCGATCGATTGCGCCTCTCGTGAATGATTTCGTAGCAAGAAACGAGTTTTGATGGAAACATGCGGCGAACAGCGTAAACCGCTGGGGGAAGTAATTAACGCAAACACAGCAAATGAAAAGAAAAAGAGCGCTTGTTTTCCGTTTTTGTAAGAGCGCGCCCTTAATTGGACGCTCGAGAAGTACGAGAGCGTCAATGATGATTGGGGATCCGAATATTACGGACAATCGTTACATTCGTTAGATTTAATTGCCACACAGTGCAATTACTTGCAACACATAAATATTGATGCATCATATTTTCGCGAATAACGCTAGAGCGTTCATTATTACAGAGGCTGCCTGCTAGGATTTATAACAAACTCTCAAAATAAATATCTCCGGAATTTGCGAAAGAAAATTTCTCGAGACTTACCGAGGGCGAAGCACTCTAGTCGCCGCACAATATCACGAGCACTTCGCAATTCTAGCAAAATCTTAAAATACTTTTCGTATAACGGTTTTATAATTTTAATACGATTTCTATGTGATTTATTAAAATTGCATTATCGCCCGTTATAAGCCGGAAAAATGCTTTTATCGCAAAGCGATTGCATTTCGCGAAAGATTGAACGATTTAGTCGGATTAAACTGAGTCGGTGCGCAAAGTAGTGCACATCGTCGATCAAATTTTGACACTCGCGATCCAGAGGGATAAGTAGATCGCGTCGAAGAGTAGCTTTTAATGCGACCTACGTACTACCTCCATGTGCGAGACTCCGCAGCACGGCACCTGAAAGCTCAAAGCCTTAAATCCAACGTTGCCAGTGGCAACGTGCTTGGTCGATCGGTCAAAAGCCTTCTCTTGTCCATTATTTTTCGATTTTGTGTTCCCCAGTTCAAAAGCCTCCGCGACGGATATGAATTCAGACTGGTGTGTGGCGAGCATTATGCGCTCCGGGGTAGAAAATTTTCGACGGCATTCATACATCTCCGCTTTCAGCATTCTCTGCGAGATGCATACATATATAACGCATTGCAGCCAAACATGCGCCTTAAAACCTCAAGTGTATCAAATCTGATACGCTTTCGCGATAAGTGCGTTCTGGTGCTTTTTTAATATCAAGCTAAATTAAACTCTCGGGTAGATCTGGATACGAAAGTTTGTTTCAGAATTTTGTTAACTATTGTTTCTTCCCTTCTTTTTTTAATTTCCGTTTTAACAAATTGCACCAAACGTATCGGTTCGAATTATTCACCCTCGGGACCAATTAAGGGTAGCGGCCGATATTTGCAATGCAAGTATAAGCCAGATTGTGTTACGGCGATAAAGTGATACGATAGCGAATGGTGCCAGCTCTCGAACAGCGAGCAATTTATATCCCGTTACGCAATAGCTTTTATAGTGCAAAAACCGCCGCTATCGCCGTCGGTGTACGTTCCTTACGTAAAAGCTTTCACTATCGCTGGTTGCATCCGAGCAATATCGCCCGATTCTCGAAGCAACGTTGCATATACGATGGCCGTAAAACCTTTTCTGCTATTTCTCCGGAGACTTGAACAATACATACCGGCAGTTCAGAAAAATTCATACACTTTTTAATCGTAAACAGATATATGTACAATAACCCTTATAGAAATTTAATACTGCAAATCATTGGGGAAAATACTGTGATTAAATACTGGCAGTATTTCAGTAATTTTTTGGCTAGTACTTCGTCCAAATACTGAGAATTCTCAGTATTTCATCAATACCAGTAATTTTATCAAGTACTTCTATCAGTGATTCATAATACTTCCCAAGCGGTCACCCATCCAACTGCCGACCATGTCCAACGTTGCTTAACCTTCATGATCGAACGGGAACATCTACCTTCAGGATCTGTTCACGACTATCTGTTAAGAAAGACATAGGCCGGTATTCATAAGTTCTTATATTTAAGATCGTCTCAAGTACAATCTTAAGATGTCATAAACCAATCACAGAACCGTATTAGCGTCTTAAGACATTACTTATTAAGACGGTCTTAAAATAAGAACGGACTATGAATACCGGCCACAGTTCTTTCTATTATATAAAAATAATAAAAAAATAATATAATATAACACAATATGCAAAATATTATAAAAATATTATAAAAATATATAATTGCATATGATGCAGTATTATACCTCAGTATTTCAATAATTATAATGTATAATATTAGCAGTATTTAATCACTGAAATCTTCAATATTGAAGTACTTATAATCACTACACCCACACAGAACATAGGTCCATTAGACGTCCATACAACCTCTATTAGAGGTTATACCTCTATTAGACGTCCATACAACCTCTATTAGAGGTTATACCTCTATTAGAGGTTGTATGGACGTCTAATGGACGCTGTGTTCCGTGTGGGAAGCTCAGTAATTGAATCACAAGAAATTACTGTACATCAGTAATTTAAGTACTCAAAATAAGTAATTAATCACTAACTCACTAGTGATACATTTCTATAAGGGAAGACGCCCATAAATATAAAATGTATACATTGCATATCATCAGAGCAGTGCATATCGTGAAGATCTTTCAATTTCATCACAGCATCTCTCTTCTTCAAATAATTAATATAAAAAGATGTTATTCATAAATAAATATATAATATAAATAGATATAATAATATAAATAGCAATACGGTGTCATTTATAACATACAACGAACACACAAATTGAAATTAAATCTTAATAAGATTAAAGCAGCTACTCTGAAAAATTTTTGTGCAAACAAATCCTGGTAACCCAGGTAGCAAGCTGACGTTATTTGTCGTCATTTTGACGTCAAAATGACGTCTAATGTCGTCAAAATGACGACAAATAACGTCAGCTTGCTACCTGGGAATGCATTATTCGTTTTCTTTTCGTTAGACACAAAATTGTTATACAATCTTATACTTCTTGTTACTAACAACATATTGTTTCTTATTCTGACACATGATCAAAATTATATATAATAAATTTGTAAGCAATAATTGAAAACATTTCTGTAACGACGGTTATGCATCGTAGTACTAGTATAAACAATATCAAATTGACATAAAAAAGTTTTTATCAATTATTAAATATTTTGAAAAGTTAAATTTGCAATCAATTTCAAATTGACTGTAATATACTGTGAAAACATATCAAATTTTTTATAACAGCGTTTGCTTCATTTACTTTGTTTTGCTTTTTCTCTCTTTATAAATTTATATGTAGATAAACTGGCACATTTTATTCAGACAACATTTGGACGAACAAAAAACAGTGAAATCCGATAGCAAAAGAATTAAAATTTTACGTAACAAAAGTTTATTAATCTCTGATCAATAAAGTTTATTAAATTGCCATACCAATATATAATTCATAATACCAATGATTCGATACATAAAGTTGAATTAATGGAAATATATGTTACGAAAAATTTAATGGGAATTTGCATTCATATAATAGTGAATACAAATCCTTCTCATGGCTTGTATTTTTTAGATGGATCGTAATTCTCCACGGTTGCCGGTGGTTTGTACTTTATTCCATTTTGAATCTTTGAGAAGCGACAAGATTCCCGGAAATCTTTTTCAAAAATAATTAGCTGTCTGAAAATATTCGGAAATTTAGAGATTTTTTGTTGTTCTGATAAACGCATAAATAGAAACGAAGGCGTTGTATACGTACTTGAAATAATTCTTTGCAATTTGATGTTTCAAATTAATCTGGTTTATCAAATGCGTCGAATATATCGTAGCAAGATCGTCAATGTAATAATGTATGTCGGCTTCGTCCTTCGTCAAAAGAATGCAATTCCAAGGCGCCCATTCGACATCCTTTTGATATCTGACCATTCTCAGAACAAAAAGATCTCTAGTCTTGCTGACTGCCGATTGACCTTGCCAAATGTGATTAACCAAGTGATAAATATCCTGTTCTTGCATCATAAATGCCAAAGCGGAAGCGCTGCTCCGACGCTGTTCCTCAGCTCGCACACAATTTAATATAAACATATAAGGATCGTAATCCACGTGTGCGATATTACGTCGACTTAAAGAATTGCAGCCTTAAGAAAACATATTTAACTATTAATTTTAAATGTTTATTTTAGTTTTACCTTTATATTTAATATATTAGAATTGAAAAATAAAAATCTTATCAATATACTAAATAAAAATTTTATTTATTTATATAATATTATACTCGTCACTCACTGCTGCAAATTGACAGCTTCTTCATTCTACTATGTGCTAAAAATCTACGGATAGGAAGGAGCTTTAAACAATTCCGGCACAATTTGGTGTCTGTTTCTAAAGGCTCTTGCAATTCATTATCTTTAGAATCCCCAGCGACACATTTGCAACCGCAAATACCATACATTCTTACAAAATTCAAGTAAGTATCTATATAATAGAAAATATTTATTATATTATTACTAAAGTAAGTGTATAGTTTTAACACTATACAATACAATGTTAACGCATAACAATAAAATGTTAAGTATATGTTGTAAGATAAAATAAAAGTTTCTGGGAAATTCTAAATAATTTAAATTCCATTTCTTTCACTTTCTAATTAAACTTTGTGTCACATAAAATTTATTAAGAAATTAACACTATTTTCCTTATGTCTTTTAAGTTGTATTCATTATCAATAAAATTTAAAAATGTCAATTAACATTGACATAATTGTTAATAACTAACAAGCGTTATCAATTATTATTGAAAATAATTCATTGATAGTATCAATTATCATCTCTCAATTTTCGCTGTTTTATTATTAATTGTTAATAATATTATTATATAATATTAACAATCTTACGCGTTATCCTTTCGTTTAGAAAATCGAGCGATAAACCCTCAATCTTTCGATTTAACAACGCAATCTCTTGATCCAACAAAGCCAACAAGTCAAATGCTTCGATACAATTGTGCATCTCAATCGACTTTTTCAACGTTATCAATAATTTCATACGTTCCTCTGAACTAACATCGTGATTGCTCAATGCGTCATAGAATTCTTTGAATTCCCGAGCCTTTTGAATTTTTATAGTGACCATCTCCACGAGTTTACCCTTGTAACCGTGCCATCGTATCGGTTTGCAATTCAATGTTAAAAATCTGAGAACTCTTTGTTTCCTGTACGAATTCTTGATCGCTTGTTTATGTTTATCAATCTGATTGAGCATCTCCACCGTCTTTTCTAAAATCAAGTAATTCTCGGCGCGCTGACCTGCCTTGAATAGCCGTAATTTTATATCCTTCAAACGATCGATCCTCCATCTTTCAACCAGATTATAAAGCATGTCAAAATCCGCTCTCGATCGCGGATATATTTGGCGAAGAATATTCTGTTTATGTCGCAATCTATAAAAAGGAATATAATACGCGAGTTTATATGGCGCGAACACAAGATGTGGAATGAAACTAACCAAACATCTTCAAAAATGCTGTGCAATATATTTTGCGAGAGAGAATATGAAAAAGTACTTTAAAAAGGAATATAATACGCGAGTTTATATGGCGCGAACACAAGATGTAGAATGAAACTAACCGAACATCTTCAAAAATGCTATGCAATATACTTTGCGAGAAAGAATATGAAAAAAGTACTTTGATCATGTTCTTGAAACTGCAAAAGATTTTTCATATATTTTTCTATCTCCAACATTTTCTGTATTCGGAACAGTATTTCAATATTTTATTTTACTTCTTTCTCACCAAGCAGATATTTTTTTAACAAAAATTTATTTTTTATTTAATGTCAAACTTTTGTTTTAATAAAATTTTAATTTAAGATTTTATCGCACGTTTATAGATAATTAATAAATCAAATATATACAAATAAATTTTTGCTGAAAAAAATAAAATCATATTGTTTAAAAAAAGCCCTAAGTATATATAAACATCCCACGTAAACTTCACATAAATAGTACATAAAAAATGGTAGCATATAAATAATTTTATATATATATATATATATATATATATATATATATATATATTATTTCTCAAAAGTTACTCTTTATTACTATAAATGCAAAACAGAGAGCAGAATATAAATATCGTATTTAAGAGTTTAAATAAACGTTTTCTCTTTCACATTGAATAGCTCATATCAGTTGAATTACTTATGTGCAATAGCTTTTTCTTCTTCGTAGCTTTTACATTTCTCGAGCATATCGCGATAAATTTGCACGCATTCCTTGATGTATTTCCTCCATCTGTATGCCCGGTAATTTCTTTGAATTACACGTGCGTGCTGATCTAAATTAAGTCGTTGCTGCATTTCAACATAGCTCTCATAAGGCTTTACAGTCATGTATTTATCTGCTTCATTAGGTACATAACAGTCATCTCTAAATTAATAACACGAAATATTTAGTTCGTATAATTGTTTTATTTTTTATAAATATCACAATTTTTTCCAGAAATTTAAGGCTATAAGTATTTCTTGACTTCAAAATATTAGAAATTCAATATGTAACTGGATATCCATTTTAATTCATTTTAATTTATTTCTTACAGAATTATTGTTTAATTAGAAATTAATAATGTAGCTAAATTAATATACAAAATTTTAAATTAAAAATAATAGGAAATTATAGTAATTATAATAATTATATTTATATAAATATTAATGACAGTAAGGCTCTCAAATATAAAATTAAAGACGATATAATAAAAGCCAATGTGAGCCAACGCCGTTGTCGAGGCGAAACAAATCATTTATTCATCAAATGTACAAAATACATATACAATAAAAAGTAAACGTTTCGACTCTAATTTGAGTCCTCTTCAGTACTAAATTATAATAAAGAATAGATGAATGAATTCGCGTTACTTCCAAATGAATTAATTAGTAAGTAGAAAAAGAAGTAATGAAGGAAAAATTAATGAATTAAGTGAATTAACCAAATTATGAAGAATTTTGAAAAAGAAAGAGTACATTAATGTAAGTAATTTTTACAATTAAAAGTTGATAGAAAAAAAGAAATTCATTTAAGAAACTGTTCAAGATATTGTCTGGATGGAAAGAACGCAAATGTCGTGTCACAACTAAGGATGAAAATGTGAATGTTTATATTTATATAAAGATTATATAGTAATAAATATAATATAATAATTATTATAATAATTATATTTATATAAAGATTAAATAAAAATAGAATTTAATTTTTGCGTTAATGAAGAAATTCCTTGTTTTAATAAATATTGAAATTTTCTATATTTTCTCTCCATTGTTCAGTAACTGCCACAATAATAATTACATATTGTTACAAGTATTATGACAATATAAGAGAACATAATTGTATTATTATTTAATATACGCTATTTCCATAATTATACAATTAAATGCGACGTTAAATGCTTTGGAGAAACTGGACGTCAAATAAATTCATTTAAATATTTCGTACCGCCACATTTGCGTTGCGCGATGATGCCGTGATTGTGTTGCTCCGTTTTTCGTTTGCACACATTGCACCGCTTTACTACATGTACTCCTCCATGATTTTGGCTTTGACAAAGGTCCGGTTTGGGAGGCTGCATTTACGTATTCTATTCCGGTAATTTTATGTCGCCATCCACCCAGATAAGGTTTGAGGATCCTTTGTTTATTTATTCCATCCGACAAAACCATCTTAAAGGATAATGGTTACTAAATCAGTTTTTCTTTTTTTATATCGATAGCAAATTTCACAAACACATTTGGCGTCATAAGCGTCCTGATCTTTTCTAGATAAACTTTTTTAGATTACAATTCCAATCGCGTATATATTATGTATGTATTAGATTTCAAAGATGACATTTTCTATTTTATTTCATCTTAGTATATATAAGAAAATAGAAAAATAGATAATTGTACACTTTTTTATGGTTCTTTATCGATTTTATCTTTTAAACAACATTTTAATGAAACCTTATTGTGTGTGTGTGTGTGTGTGTGTGTGTGTGTGTGTGTGTGTGTGTGTGTGTGTGTGTGTGTGTGTGTGTGTGTGTGTGTGTGTGTGTGTGTTAATATCATAAAAAATAAAAAGAAAATTGATATTTTCTGTATTAATTTATGAACGAAAAACAGCAGCGCAGGAAAATTTTCAGAATTAAATTTGAAATAATATAATACTTAATATCAAAAAAAATTCTAAGATAATGATATATCGTTAAATGGTATGCGAAAAAACCGTATCTATATGAGATTTTTATCACTTCCTATATTGCAGAACGTATTTACAATTCACATCGATTTGTAATTCTTAAGACTAATACATTTATTCATAATATCCGTCATAGTTTTTTAGTTTCAAGTACGATTTCATACAAAACAAAAAAACTTATGTACAAATATTATTTCCTTCCAGGAACAAGGTTACGCAAAAATAGCACCAAATGCATTTAAGATTTATAATCGACTTTAGGATTTACAATTATGTTCAAACAATGGAAGGAAATGCATGGAACAAAGAGATCATTTAAAAATATCTAAAATGAAAAAAAATCCAATTAAAGGTAGATACTTTTTTGCATTTTAGTGAAACTAAAATAAATAGCATGTCCTTTATTGTGAAATTGATAGATATGTAATTTTAAGTTATTTTAATCAGAGGAAAATGCCGATGACAAGAAAAATCGAAAACCGGTGGTTCCTTCGAGTCTTTTTTGTGTCCATCAGCCAATAACTTCAGCACTACAAAATTTGTCTTTGCCACTTTCAATAAATTGTTGATCTGCAAAAAAACAAATAGTAAAAATAGTATTCTAAAACAGTTTTAAATAATTATGAACTTATATTTTTATAAACTTACTTCGTTTTCTATTAAACTATTAGATGGATAAAGCAACAATGCACGTTCCAACATATTTCTAGCCTGATGAAAATGTCGACAACCGGCAACATATTGCATTTCACTGGTAACTTTTTCCTACAAGAGTAAAAATTACATAATTTTAATTTAATTAGTAAGAACATTAAAAACAATGTTTATAGTGCAATTTCTATTTATGATTTTATTATAAATTAGTAGATATAAAACTGATTAAACTTACATTCCTTTTATGCATTTGAGCATTTGTCATGTCTAAAAATTCTTGATAATGAACGGGCGGTGGCGTTAACAAAGACGAGAATGGCAATAATCGATGCTCATATCTCACTCGCTCGGAATCAAACTGTATCTCTGGAAGTGGAATTTTTTCATCCATACGAAAACCGACTAGAGCCTGAAAAATTTATAACGTTTATAATGTTTGTTATGCACCGAAAGCTATATAATCTTGATTTGCAAATTATTCTTAAAAATATGTGTAATTTACTTTATAATATCCGCCACATATATTTTGCAAAGCCTGGTACATTAATATTTCCAAATTATATGGTCTTGGCGTCGATTTCTTCTTTTTATTCTTAGAACTCTTTTTGCTTCTACCTTTATGACTATCATTGTGTACGTCCTGCTCCATTAAGAACGTATCAGCCCGTGTAATCGCAGATACGAGCCAGCCATACAGAAATTCATATAGGTACCAAAAGATATAGTGATATTCGTGCACCGAATATAATTCGAGTTCGAAACCACTTAATAGATACATGACCATCACACGCAATGTGTGATATAAAATCCAGGTACCAAAGCAGGCCAAATGAGGCCTTGGCGTATCACTTTTTAAAGATAGAGTGTGCAAATAACCATCAACTCTCTCCGCCTAAAATAAAATATTTAAATAAAATATTCAATGTTAGACTCTATTACAATTTTTTACTATTACATTTACAAAATGTGCTTTATTTAAAATGGAGTTATTAATACTCTCTCTAATGTCACAAAAAACTTTTTTAGATAAAATCGCTAAAAAGCAAATATATTTAATCAAGAGACACGGTAGTGTCTCGCGCCAAGTATACGCGCAGCGAGACCGCCCCGTGTATCTTTACGCG
>NJRQ01000154.1:22907-38349 GCA_003063805.1 Aphaenogaster ashmeadi
CAATTGTAACTTGCCAGACACATAAAAATGATTGAAATGAATGACGTAATCTTTCAATATAAATCGGAGCGTTTATGTTTATAAGTTTTAAATATAAATTTATATTTGAAATGGATCTTGCAAATTATGAATTGAGTCTCCATTATTTATAATATAATGTTATAAACACGATAATTTAACGCTTCGAATAATTGTCTTGTTAATTGTCTAAGAAATAAATGTGTAGTAAAGTAGAAGCTGTGTAATTATTCCAAACGTTAAATTCCTTTGCAGGTATAGGAGGCATAGTTCGGAACTGTATCTAAAGAGCTGGTTTATTGAGCTAAGAGAAGGAAATCGATTGTTCATGGAGATTCCAGAATGGAGAGCACCCCGAAGGATCCTCCAGGATCCCGATGGTTAGCACCTACCTCCATAATGGCGTTCTAACAATGAAATATCATTGTGTAATACGTTTGAAGCTACTCCGAATAGAACGAGGCTCTAAACGAGCTTAGAGCCTTCTCCCATTTGAATAATCATACTAGTTCCATTTTTGCGACCTCGATCCAATTTCGCCGATTATTCGAAACTCTCCGAATTGGACGAAATCTCTGATAAACTTACCGGTAAACTCCGATTCGACGTAGTCTTGATTGTTAATTCAGCCGCTCGGTTTCTTGAACTTAGTTACAGAACATAAATTAAGACTTCGAGAAGTCGCCGGCTACATTGCTCGATCATTAATGGCTCCTGCAATGGAAATCGCAAATTAATAATAATTAAAAACCTTTTCGGTGAAAAGAAGAAACGACGTGAATACGAATTTCCGTAAAATCAAATTATAAATATTTTAATAAGTAATCTAAGAACTCGATATACGTACATTTCAATCAATAAATCAATTCTTCAGATATAATTTTTTTTATATTTATTTTATATTTGAGACTTAAATCGGAATGGTTCTCCTATTTAAGATTTTACATTTATTTTTTACTTTAGAGGATTATTAATTGTTTAAAGCATTAAATTATCATTAATTCGTAATTCGTTGTACAAAAATCGGAGTGTAATTGTTATAATATATCCATATATATACATTTTTTTATCGGCGTCTCTTCGCTTTTTTAAAAGATATCAGGCGATGGTTTATCAATGAAGAATTGAGAAGCACGATGTGGCGCGGCAAAGATCTTGAAGCCTTATGGATGCGAAAGAGTCGATCGTAAAATATCTCGTTTCTCAGCAGAGGAGTATACGTTTTTATTTGATATTTATTACGGTTTGCATTTCAAACCTGACATAATATTTGTATAACAAACGATATACAGGGTGTCCCATGACTCGAGGTCCATACATTAAGGGCGTGTTATTAAAGTCATTTAGAGTTGAAATTGTTCAATAAACATATGTCCGTAAATGTTTCCTAAAAGAACTACAACCATTGTTGATGTGAATATTTGAAAAAGAAAAGAAAAAAGACATTTAATGTAACTTGTTTATTTACAAATGTATTACAAATTCTGTTCAAAATTATTTCTTGCAAATTCAATACCAAATCTTGCCCTGCGTAAAAGTGATCTAAGCTCGCTCCACCATGTCAGGAGAATTTCTTATTAATTAATAAGACAATTATTAATAGACATGTTAATAAACAATAAGTCAAGACTTAATAAAACAATACCAGACTGACAGAAAGTGTTTCAAATATTCACATCAACTTTCAATGGTTGTAGTTCTGTTAGGAAGCATTTACGGACATGTGTTTATTAAACAATTTCAACTCTAAATGATTTCAATAACACGCCCTTAATGTATGGACCTCGAGTCATGGGACACCCTGTATATAAGCATCATCCCCATTCTCTTGTATAATTTAATTATGATTGAAAAAGAGTAAAATGTGAAAAGACAATTTGAATACTATTATATCGTTGACATGATTTCATGTTAAATTAATGTAATACAATATTCCTTATTGCAATATTTTAAATATATATTTTTTATATATACATTTTGTTATAATAAGAATATATTTTTAGATATATTTTTAATATAACGTAAAATTTTTAAATCTACAATATATTTTTAATTTATAATATAAAGAATTATTTTAACAAGACTGTTGCGAATGTATCTAAATAAATGTCTATTCATATTATTTGTTTTTTTTCTGTTTCCTTATAATCGCGGAAAATGGATTAAATTTATATATATTATTATCGTAAAGTGCAAATGGCTGTAAATAAAATAAATAAAAAAAGGAATTTATTTATGGCCGTTTGTACTTTATAATAAAAGCATAATACTCATCTACTTGGGGCATTAAATAAGATGATGGTGAGAGTTTAAGTCGCTCGATATTATCTTCACCATCCCGGCGCGTAATGATAATTAATAACCGAGGAATGTTGAGGATAATTAATTGTCGGGAAATAATTAATAGCGTGCCGCGGTAAAATAAACATGATTGAACCGTAATTTATTATCTGCGAGCTCGACCGAATAAATATTAAACAGCGCGAATTCCACAGAGAGCCCGTTAATTACTCGTTTGAGTACAGTATAAATATATATTCTTTGACATATATAATATATTCTTCACACGTCGGTGCATCTCTTAATAAACAATTTGTTTACATCTCTTAATAAACAATTACTTTCAGAAAGTAGAGTTTTTAATTAAATATAAATATACCGGTCGTCTTAACACGTTCGGATAAAATCTACTAGATATATTCTCACTCGAGTCGGCAATTCGCGAATTGAGTGAGATATTTTTGGGGTTTAAAATGCGTTAAACAAGGGAATCGCGTTCTTTTTTTTATGGATCTAAAGTATACATATACAGCGACTTTACGAGTGCCTTCACGATCGCGCGAGCGTAACGCGTGACGAGATGTTAAACATAAGACGTAATATTACGCTGTCGACGTTGACGTCGACGTCGACGCCGATGTCGATGTCGACGTCGACATCGACATAGACATCAACGTCGCCGTCGTCATTCGGCTTTAATGCACATCGCATTATACGTTTATACGTGCCCTCATTGCCGCATTTATGGACGGTCTTGCGATTACACAATAGACGGAAAGAATCGCTCGGCTGACGTTGCGGGAATCCTCTTTGAAATATTACTATTTTTTTTTCTATTCTTACTGAGTCCTTCTTCTGTCTTCTTCATTCTTCTTGATATTGAAAGTGTTGAAAAATTGTTTGAAAAATTCCATTAGGTGTAAAATATAAGAAGCAATTTATATGTTATTGTGGATCAATGGGGTATATACGAGTTTCTATTTTAAAAGTCGATATGTCTAATTTAATTTATATAATATATATTTAACATAATAATGTAAAAAATTGAATTTCTAAAATATATCTCATTTTTTGAATTATTTATATATTTAAAAAATTTAATTTTGTTAAATCATTATAATTAAAGATTGAATATGTATATCAAATAGATTTACACACATTCATAAATTCTATAATTTAAAAAAGTTCTTATATTATTGAAAATTATTAATTAAATTAAGATAATGAAGAAAATGTTATCATCTTCTTTAAGTAGAAAAGTTATTTTCTCACTTCCAGATTTCTAGAAGGATTACGTCTATGATGGAACGTACCTTACCCAATTTGACGTCCGGTTTGATTGGTTCGATTTCGGTTCGCCCTAATTCGATCCAGTTACCACGCAATCGGCAGGCATAACGATTGGTGTTGGCATGCCAACAATTACATCGTCGAGCTACCGCCAGGATTTTGATCCCTCATTAGCGCGCTTAGTGCTTTTCGCGATCAAGTGACGTCACGAATACATTAATTAAGAGAAACTGTAAGATAATATAGATCAATTTCTATATTTCATACCAATTTATTTAGCGCGTTCAGTGCTTTTCACGATCAAGCGACATCATGAATAGATTAATTAATACAGATAGCACAGATTAATGTATATAATTAACATTAATTTAATATTAACTGTTAGATCCAACGATCTTAAACGAAGCTTCTTTTTTGCGACTAATAGGAAATCAAGTTACATTTGAGGTCATATATATAAATATTTTTATAATAATAGAAGTGCCACTAATTTATATTTAAAAGAGAAAATTTCCAGGAACGATTTATAATAACAAAACTGAAACATGGCCGCGGGCGGCCCATTAAATAATTCCGGGCGGGCAAAACGGAGCTTTCATCGCTCAGTTTCCACCAACATCGTCCGCGCAGATATTATTATCCGAAGAATGGTCGTTCAGGTCGCGCGGGGAGGGTAGTTGCCGGGGGAGGGAGGGAGGGAGGGAGGGCGGGAGGGAAGGTTCGGTTCCCTGAGTAAACCCGAGGCTTTCCTTTCGACGAGCTTTCGGTATTGTACCCGAGCAAGCTCGCGCACGTAAATACCATGATTGATGGGATAGAAACAGCCCTCTTGAATCGCCCCCTCCCTCCTATTCCCCTTTTCTCCGATCCTCACTTACCGACCATCCGCGAGACCAACCACTCCCGCTCGAAGTTTACAAGGAGGCCACAATGGGCCGAGCAGTGCCGATTTTCTGTGCAACCCCTCGCGATGGGCACTTAACACCCTATCCATCCCCGGTATTGTTTGATTGTTCAATGGCACGTGCTACGATCCATCCCCCCTGCCTTCACGTCCCTCGCTCTCGGGCTCCTCGGCGTGTTCTTCGGACGGTTCTCTTGCGATTCACCGTTAGTGAAGCAGAGAGCTCGCCCTTGGAGATCCTCAGAGACTCTCGAACATTTTTATAGGGATTCACGGCACTTCAAAGAGCTTGAAGGTATCTCCGGGGATTTTCTCCCGGGGGATAATATATACTA
This sequence comes from Aphaenogaster ashmeadi, assembly GCA_003063805.1. Lineage (NCBI taxonomy): Eukaryota > Metazoa > Arthropoda > Insecta > Hymenoptera > Formicidae > Aphaenogaster > Aphaenogaster ashmeadi. The sequence goes on from NJRQ01000154.1 coordinate 27,735, forward strand.
CAGTTTCCATAAATTCTTCGCCGAATAGCGTATACCGGTTTAATTAATAATTCAGATATGATAAGCGTCCTTGAATACTCTTCTTTGCATCAAGCCGCATTTTTCAGACCCGAGATAGACTCGGAGAATTAATTACAAACTTGAGATTTTCTTTATGCATTTTAAACGACAGAAATAGGAAACAAATAAGAAAAGATCAAAATCCCAACAGCGTGAACTTTTCCATGCTGTCGAGTCTTTAAATTATATTGAAGTTTTAATATCACAAGGCGGATAAACTTTAATGTTGGTGTTCTTGTTATATGTAAGAAGATCGATTTCGCCACATAATTCATTTCAGTACTATACATAATAATGCATTAAAGGAACTGGTAATTTATACAACAATTGCGTAATTAGTTAGATCTCCATCGAGATGCACCTCATGGCAAAAAGCGCATCGCTTTCTCGAGACGGGCTAATTACAGCGACGTTACAGGTGCATCAACCGTAAAACCAGGTATACCCCGCAGGTACACTCGGCTAATTGAGTGGGAACAGACTGTCGCGGTTGATACGCCCACAAAACCACCCTCACTCTTCCGCAGGATGTCGATGGAGTAACTGCCAGGTGTAAATACACTCCTGGATTCCCTTACAATCCCTTATAAGAGCGAATTAACGCGCCCTTGCTCTTTACAATCTATCGATTACGAGATACTCTTGTCCACGTTTTTTAATCGCTTTATGCCTCTTTGAATTAGCTGGGTTTGAGTGTTTCAACGTCTAATGGCTTATAAATGGTTGACAAAAAAAGAACATTCAAACAAATACTAATTTATATTTTTAATATATTTATAACATCATATAATTCATATAATTTATATTATTAACATATTATATAAATTTTAATAGTTTAATAGTCTAAAATTTTTCTTGATTAAAACTTTAGATATTTTTCGAATTTGAGATACTTAGAACTTACATCTTATATTGCAAACATTATGCTTAATGAGTTACTTGATAAATAATTATTTGCTATTTTTACATAAATATCTAATAACCTTACGTATAAATTTGGAAAATTATTTGTATAAATACAAATAATAATTTATATAAATTATTTGCATAATTATTTAAATAAATTTTTTTTACTTATACAAATAATTATATAATAAAAATAAATTATTTTGATAATTATAATAAATACAAATAATTTATAAATTGACAATTATACGAGAATTATAACTATACGTTTATATAACTATAAGTTTAATGATAAAGGAATTGTTATATATTATTGTGGTATCGGGAAAGGGTTGCGGGAAGTACGAATACTCGAGACTTCAATTTAACTGGCGAGTCTCCGTTCGATGGCTACTCGAGAGGTCGAGTGGGAATAAAACGTATTGCAGTGGGAGATCAAAGATGAAGGTCGTCGATCGAGAATGCGGCAGATATGTGTATGTGTACATACATTACTGTGTGCGTTGCATCGCCATTACCATTCGAAATCCAAAGCTCCTGCTGGGACACCGCAGAATTTTTATTCAGAGAGCATCTTTAGAGATGCGAGATCAAATTAGATCCCGAGACGTCAGATCAAAATATACTTACTTCCCTGCGCGAGCTCTTCGTTCCGTCCTTCCTTTCCCCGCCGCTATATTCCCTTTCAATTTTGACAGCAAATATCACGGAGTCACGAGATGTTATGTAAAACATTATTGGGAGTTGCAATATACAATGATAACGATATTGCATTTAGAAAAATATTATTTTTATTACTTTTTCATCTTTCAAATGTCAATTAATGTTTAAATTTTGAATGTTGTGAATTTTATACTGACGGAAATAGTTGTCACGAATATTTGGCGAAAAATATGAAACATTTCACAAATATTTTAAAAGTACAAATGAAAGCATAGTCTATGTAAAGCGTCAAACATACACATACACAGAGTGCTTTTAATTCATATTATGTTATAACGTACAAATTTATTATTTAATTACATTGCTTTAAATTTTAAATTTGTTACTTTATTGACGCATATTTAAAAAATATTCTTTTTACCTTTTTATCACTTTATATATATATTACTCGTAATAAAAGAGTATTATAAAATGTCCAACATTGCATAAACACACTTGAACAATGTTTACACGCATATTTAAAAAAATATTCTTTTTAATTCTTTCATTACTTTATAAATATTACTCGTGATAAGAGAGTATTATAAAATGTCTAATATTGCAGAAACACACTTGAACAATATTTACACGTCATATTATTTCCCATGTAATTTAATTAGAAAGGTGAGGAAAGCAAAAAGAGAGAAATTTGCGAGGAGGTAGCAGAGGTGAGACGGTGGCGCAAGAAATGCGAGGATGGGATGAAGGTGGATGCCGAGGGAATGGGTCGGGGCTGGCTCCGAAGCTCCAGGGGAGATGGCAGGAATATACCCGTAGAATTGCACGTGATGCGAAAATTCGTTTACATGCTGCCGAGGCTGGCATCCCTATAATGTCTACCAATGCCGCGCATTCCATTCTGCTCGGATGACGCGTACACCCGAGACTTTATATGCGTATGTACGTATTTCACGCCGCGGGTAGAAAATGCTGTCGCGACTCCGCGTCCACGGAGTCGACGATTTTAATACTCCGTCTGGGATCGATATCGAAATTACCTGCGATTCCCCTCGATTCGCACCGTTAATTGCACACCTCGAATAAAAATTCAATTCCAAGTCGAAATAATGGCTTTTCAAAAAGGCCATACTTTCGTACTGTGTTTCTTCATCGTCCATAATATTTTTCGAAGCATTTGTAGCCAGGTTGTCATATTTTAGTACTGCAACGAGCCATACTAAGTTCCCTCTTTATTTTTGCTATCATCAATTTTATGTGAAAATAATATGTTTCGGTTTTTAAAAGATTTTATTATATTATTATTTTTTCGAAGCATTTGTGGCTAAGTTGTTATATTTCAGTACTGCAACCAGCCAGGCTAAGTTCTCTCTTTATTTTTGTTATCATCAATTTTGTGTGAAAATGATATTTTTCAGTTTTTAAAAGATTTTATTATATGGGATTATTATTTTTTTGAAGAGATTAAATTGTGATGAACTCTTTCAGCTTTCACTATTTCGGCTCTCATATAAATCGTATCTCTGTAACATAATAAGTTATAACATACTAAATTAAAGAAACTAAAAGGAAGATTCGTAAAAGTAACCTAAAATTATTGCAATGCAAAATTTCGCATTTTAAAAAAATAAAAATTGTTTAAATAGACATTGAAGGTGATATGATATTTCACATTCAATTTTTTTAACCTGACAATTTATTTATATTTATTTAATTCATCCCGGAAGCGTAAGAATTTGAATATTTGTGAACTTCTCTCTTTCCTTTCTCTATACTGAGTTTTTGCACTCGCGCACGTCTTTCCGGTTCCCCGAGCACGAACATTATAATCGAATTTCGCTGCGGATCTAATAGTTGGATTTTGCGTAACTTGTCGATCGTTCTGTATCGCCCTTCGCGTCCGGGGGATGAATACGAATGGCGAGCCAACGGGGCGTACCTGTTGGTAAGCAGAAGCGCAATATGGAATATCGAATGCACTGACTCGGCTGTCTCGGCCAGACATCCGCGTAGTTCGGCCACCGGATGCATCAAATGCACCAAATGCAGCGTGATAACGTCACTCACAGGACGGGTAGGGTCGGTAATTCGGCAACGACGTGAAAGGGGTGACACACGGGACGGGGGATCGCTCCATCCCGCAGCCGTTCGATCCGTCGCGAGTAATTTTCGAAATTGGCCTTCCAGGACGACGGTCGATTCGATCGCGCGACGATCGCTCGTAAAAATCGAGGGGGCGGCGGAGGGGGGTTGCGCGTCCGGGATGAATAATTGTTTCGATAGATGAAATACGGCGCTCCTACAGAGAGAGAGAGAGAGGGAGAGGGAGAGAGATTCGATGTGTACCGAGAAATAATATCCGACCGTTTTTGCGAAAGACGCATCGAGATTTGTACGGCAGAAGTTTTTACAGAGCTCCGCGCCATCCGGAGATACCGTATCCTCGGGAGCGCCGCAAAACTCCGGGACTGATGTTTGAATTTCCGGAAATTCCGCTATTCTTCGGAACTTGAAATTCATAGACCCGGCGAGTTTATAGAATTTGTTACCCCGGATATGTCTGACGGACGGCACTCTCCGAGGTACTCCGCGACACTCCTGCGATGCGGTCGGCGAAGCTGCGGCGTATCTCCCGAAGTTTGACACCCGTTTTTGTTCCGGGCTACTTATCCGCACTCCATCATTCACGGCCGCACGTCCACCCGGCGACGCGACGCGCCGGTGTACACCTATACCGGAGCTACGTCCTCTCGCTGATTACCGTAAGTGTCCGGATGTTGACACTGCGAATGGTCGATGCTCATCCTATCCTCGGGCTTTTGTCGCGGAGACTTGTTTGCGGCGAGGGTCGTGCCGGAGAACTCGCTGCGGAGCTTACCGGAAGTCGAGCTTCGGGAACAACAGAGGCGCTACGTCTCGCATTTTCGACTTCAGCCCCGTTGATCCTGTGCAGCGATCAAGCGAGGATTCCTCCTGTTCTAGATTCTAAGACGATAGTTGTAATTTCAAATTGTTTAACTTTTCATAGATAGATAAATAAATCTTGTACATTATCTAAAAGATATTAATAGATAAATTAAAATCTTATACGCAAATAATACATAGATGTGCACACAGAAAAAAAGAACATTCTTATTTCAAAAATATCTTTATTTTTGACATGTAAATCTTAAAATGAGATTTTATAGCATTAAACGAAGAAATATTACTTGCATCAAAACATTTTATATAATTCAATAAAGAAAATTATAGTCTTATTATTCAAAAATAATTTTTATTAATGGAAAGCAAAAAATATTGGATAGAGAATAACAGTACTTTCAAACCAAGAATATTCATATTATAAAGATAATACAGTTTAATCTTATTATTGTATTTTTATGTAACAATTACAAAAAAAAATATATATTCAAATAAATTTATAATATTCTTGAAATACAAGAATATAAAATTCTTCTAAGAAAATAATATTTTCTTGCTTATATATGAAACAATGATAGTGTTAATTTAAATATATTCGTCTTGATTGAAGACTTTTTTTTCCTGTGTGTATTATGTATTTTCAAAAGAGTTAATTTAATTAATTAAATTAACTACTTTGTAGACATTAAATTATTGTTACTTAAGTAAACTAAATTAATTAATTAATAATTTAATTTCTACAAATTAAATTTCAAAATAATTTAATTTAATTTTTTAATGTATACGTGAAGTTTAATTTGTAAAAATTTAATTTAACTTTTTTGAAAATACGCAATGCACATCTATGTAATATATATGTAATATAAAAGATTTATTAAATGTGTACACGCATTTAATATGAGTAATGCAATTATATATGCCAATTTATGATTCAAATGAAGCTAACATGCTCGCGCATGATTTATTATACATTCCATAATTAATAATTCCTGCGACATTAAACATATTAATGAAATCGTTCTAATTCAAACATTGAAATCTTTGCAGAAGTTACAACAATAGCCGGCAGGATTTCGTCGAACGGTTGCTTCACGGTTGAGATCAGAGGCTCTTTTGTTCTCACTTTTTAGCTTCCCTGCGAAGGAGACATCCCAAAGGAAGGGCGCCGGGCAACGCTACCGCCCAGGGAGCCCTTTTATTGACGGTGATAAACATTTTTATGAACCCCACGCGAATTACTACTTTTTATAACTCTGTCGCTCGATCTGTCGGTTTCTCCAATCCCTAGCGTTTCCTCCCTCGGTGTCCTCGGAAAGTTTCCCTCCTTTAAGAAATTTCAACATCACGAGAAAGCTTGATGCCCCTGACTGCGAGAGCTCGGACTTTAGAGCGGACTTCAGACTTGAAAACGTAAGAATTTTGCGATTTAAATATTTACGGAATCGCAAGTCTTAAATTAAAGGTAAGACCTACGAATCCAAAGAGCAGATTGCTGAATATATTAATACCGCAATTTTCATCTTCTCGGAGCTTCGGATCCCTGGCACGTAGAAATTTGGATTCTTAAAACTTTGTACTTTTAAATCTCCTGACCAAAGTGAAGTAATCGCGAATTAAAATTTTTGGACAAAGATCTTCAGCAAAAGATCTTCTTACGAACCAACGGTGTTATTACATAAGATGAAAGCTCGATTCAGTCAACTTCGCGACAAACGAGTCTTTGAGATCGCAGATTGTGAAATAATGATTGAAAAAATTTTATTTATTTTAAAACGACATTATTGCAGCGACGTTGTTGGCGCCGTGAAACAAATGAATTCCATTTAATTCAACTTCATGACATGTAAATCCTTGGTTTGCAGGATCCTTAGATCCGGGTAGGATTATACTGTGCCGCTCGTAGTCCAGACTGGCGCGCACGGGGCGTTCCATATAATTGCGCTATAATAGCCATCGCAGATGTCGGCTCGTTAAATTGTTAATACGTCAGGGAGCGGCCGGAAATTCCTCGAAGTTAATTCTGCAGCCTTCTGGCTCTACAAGAGGAGAAGTTTAAAGAAGTTTTGCTCGATCATTTGCTCATCAGAAATTAATAACGTCCACCGGACACACTCAGCCCTACTGTCTCCTGATCGACGGATCATCGGCAGTCTTCTCGGTAATCCCGCCTTTTAGCTTCGCGCAAACGGCGAAGTTTGAAAATTTTCGGCAACCCCACAACGGGTTCTCTTGATCTTTTATCAAAAAGTCCTCTATGAACTTTTGAGCTTCCTCCTTCCTTAGTTAAGGAGGGACAGGAGGTTTGTATGGTCAAATTGAATGTGAAATTTTTCGCGAAAATTAGAGTTTTATGTTTATATTGTTACCATTTTGTAATAACATTTTTCTAATGGTGTATTTTAAGTTCAATGTAGAACAAGGTGTCTTGAGAAAAACTAGAGCAGAAATTAACAGACTGCTTCCTTAAAAATCACGAAATTTGCAAATTAATTTCAGGGAAAGAAATAAATGAACACAATTTTCCGTTTAGGTGTTATTTACTACCATATTTGAGATGTAGAAAATTAATTTGTAATACAAAATTTATTTTAAATATAGGAATTTTTTGTCATTGAAGACAAGTCCGAGAACGTTGAATGTCTCGCGTTTTTGTCACGATTTCGTGACTTTTAAGGAAGCAGTTGTTAATTTCTGATCTAGTTTTTCTCAAGACACCTTGTTCTACATTGAACTTAAAATAGACTATTAGAAAAATGTTATTACAAAATGGTAAGAATATAAATGTAAAATTCTAATTTTAGAGTAAAAATTAACGTTATTTATAACATAAAACAATTTTTATAAATTCCATTGTAGATTTAGTCAATAAAGATACGTATGATAAATAATTCTTGTGAAGCTCACGTCGACATCTATCTTGGTTTTCGAGTAACCTTGCAAAACTTTTTTTGGCCCTATCCAGAAACTTTTATATTCTTAATAAATTTTATATTACAAATAAATTTTCTACATCTCAAATATAATAGTAAATAACATCTAAACGGAGAATTGTGTCCACTTATTCCTTTCCCTGAAATAAATTCGCAAATTTCGCCTTCAATTTGATCATGCAAACATCCTGTCCTCCCTTAATTTCGATTCCTTATAATGTGGAATTCTGCGTTATCGCAATTGTTTGTGCAACGAGTTTCCAGAAATTTCAGAATCGGAGGTGCTGTATGGATGACAGCAGACAAGGTTCAACGACCTGAGATACTGGGATAGATAATGTAGGAAGATCCAGCAAAGGAGAATGTAGACAGCCTCATCTTGTCACTCACCGGTATCTCGGTCTGAGAGGAGGATGTAGGATAAGGAGAGGAGCAAAAGTTTGCGAGGATATTGTAATGTAATAGCGTGTTACGTCTCAAACACTTTCACACGTATGAATTAGCGATACAAACCGCGATGGTTGTCGATATGTGCAGTGCGATATTTGTCATCGCGTACATCGCCCCATGCGGGCGGGCGAGTAATTAAATAAACGATGTACACACCGGCGTTAAATTAAATTAATTATATGATAAATATGACTTTTCTCCCTGTTTTCGCTGGAATTATTTAACGCATATTGGAAATCCATGATACAAGCGTGCCAATTACAAGAGGATACGTGTGCTGGGCCAAAATTCGTGCTTGATATGAAGCACGTTAAGCCAACACAAATAGCCGTTTAATATCGGAATATTAAGTATTTGTGTATACGTATTAATTATTTCAAGTCATTCAAAATCAGTCTGGGAGAAAACGGACAATGAAATGTTATCCTCGTGATTTATTTTAACGGAAATTATAATACAGAAACTTCAATACACAGAAATTCTTTATTTGAACCTTTCTGTTAAAATCACGATTTCTGTTAATTAAAAAAGTCTGCTATAAAAAGATCGCAGGAGATAACAAAGAGAAAGATATACCGAACATTTTTCAAGCATTGAACGATATTGGACACGCTCTTACGAGTGGGCGTATCATTAAACGTCAATAATCGACAGCGATAGAGTAAATCAAAGTAAGCGGAGGGTTTTCCTGGGATTGACTTGGAATGTCTATATCGGAATTCAAATACGGACGGCGCTTCGATGCACGCGATTTCGCGAGGGAAGTTTTGTCGCGCCGCCATTAATAATAATAAACGTCGCGACATCGATAATAACGGCGTTCTATAACAGAGCTCGTCGACTTCGCCAAACGCGAAGACATGGTCGATGGAAGGAAGAGGGACGGACTCCCCGGGGCACATACGTCTTCGCTTACGTTCAACGCGTTATTTTATTATACCGCCCTAAATTTGCTCCGAAGTCGCTCTTTCCGTCTACTCCGAAATTTTCCTCTCTTACGACAATCCACGTGACGTCGCTCTCCGATACTTTCTTTTACTACTTTCTAAAATTAGCCCTCTAAAGTCGGTTCGAAGTGCTATACTTAAATATAAGAGTTTCTAGCTTTTAGTAGTTAATTCCAGGTAATTTTTAGAAGCGGAAAACGCACAACGGGAAATATTAAATATATTGGAATTTACATAAATGTATTGGAAATATATGAATTGGACAAATATAAATATATTAACTCTTTTTCACATTCAGTGGAATATACGTAGTAAGGTCCAAAAATTTCAAGGAATTATAAGGAAAAGGTCCAAGGAATTATGAAAAAGAATAAAATGAAACAATCCTTTTCATTTTTTTAATATAATCCTTTATTTCAATAAATTTAATATAACGTTTTAATTCAAATTCATTTTTTAAAACGATGAATTAATTTTTCTATACCACTAAAAAAATATGCTGAGTTTTTATTCTTAAAATAATTTAATGCTGCGGAGATTACTTCTTCATCACTGGTAAATTTTTTTCCACGCAAAGACTTCAATTTTGAAGATAAAAAATAATCACTAGGGGTTAAGTCGGGGTTAAATCGCTATAGGGCAGGTGATTTAGTTTTTAAAAATCACAATGTTGAGAGTAGTTTTTGCAGCAATAGAAATCAGTTAACAATACATCTTTTCTCTCTTGTGTACATACTACTGGGTAGAAGTACCAAATTTTGCAGCATAACCGAGACATGGGATGGGGGTGGCCGGCATGGTACTTGTTAATTTGTGTTCTAACTTGTTCAAGTCGGAAACTTCTAGACCTTACCACGTATTCCCAGATGTTTAAAAAATCATACCTCTGCTAAATATTGAATCATTAAGATCAAACAAGGTTCGTATTAAAGAGAATTGCTCAAGTTTCGTCCAAAAAATATTGTAATAAACACTATTGTAAAATTTGAAAAATTACATGTGTATTAACATTCGATATTTCACGGATTATGACCGACGCTATGAAAGACATGTTTTGACATGTTTCAGCAACGCGTTTTTAGAAAAAAATCAGACATGTGGAATTAGTTTCGGGGTGTTGTTTTATCTCTATGAAAAACATCTTTTATTTGGAGCTGCCATAGAAGATACAAAACAAAATTAAATAATGTAAGTTTAAAAACACAATTAAATAATATCCGAAATGTTTTTTCCAACGGGATTTCCGCTGAAAATCGTAAAAAATCGCGACGATACAGACACCCTCGCGGCGAGACACACACCCTCTTGGCGCTCAGTCACGCTCACCCTCCCGGCGCCGCTTCCGCCCTCTTCCGCCGCCGTCGCGACGTTCGCCACCCCTCGTTCGGTGGAGGCGCACGTTTACGAAGGGCCAGTAGTCAGTACGCCTCCAGCCGTCGAGCGGATCGAATACGACAGCTCGGCACTCTTCGCGTTGCCACTGAGTCTCGCGATCGAATTCGACGATCAGTAGATAATTTCGCGTGCGACGCCATGGCAATCCGAGGATCGGGGACTCTCCATATCCCCGCGATGTCCTGGGGAGACACGTGCGCGGGCGTGCGCGTGTGTTATTCGCAATGAGGCATCGCGACAACAATCGAGCGCGGCTCTGTTCCTGATTGTTCCAATGAATGAACTTTTAATCGCGAGCAAGGATAACGAGCGTGGACTGTCGTTAAAATCAAGCAACGAGAGGAG
>NJRQ01000154.1:106220-122036 GCA_003063805.1 Aphaenogaster ashmeadi
GTTTTACTGTTGTAAGATTACAAATTTTATCTCGTGTGAACTAATCGTTGCAACAAGACGCGATCATTCTCTTAATTTATAATTTTAATACTATTGTTTCAATTACATTGTTATTTCAATATGAGCATTTATGTAAGATCATTTTTATAATACAATTTATACAACTTTCGCACTGTTATTATAAGACTTGAATTAAATTACAAAGAACAATATAATAAAATAACATATAGAAGAATTTCAAAATAAATGGTAGCGGCATAAGAAAGGATTATCTAGTGCGATTCTCGTAGTGTATTAAGACACGGCGATTATCTCGCGGAGTAACATTCACAGCATTAGACTGCAACTAAAATAATGCCGCAATTTTACGCTTCGCGAAACATTATGACGTTTTGAACGAACCGTACGGAATATTAACGACTTTGTTTATTAATAGTAGCAAACGTGTCCCTCGCCAGATCATATTTTCGGGGATATTTCCCGCTTTTATTTAATCGTTTCCAAAAGCAATCGCTCTCAGTTTATTGCCAAAAGTAGTTAACACACGTGTGTAATTAATTGTCATGAGATCTACTGCAGCTTCCGAATTATTAACTTAGCTTTGTTATTTTCTCTATTTAGATTTCCATATATTCTAATTCCATCGCTTATATCAATCTATATACACGGTCAAAAGATGTGGCTTGAAACCACATATAAAATTTAAGAATATTTCAATGAAACATTACTTGAAAGTCTGATTCATATCTTATTCAATATTTTTTCTTAATTTGAAAGTAATAGGCATTATATTTAGCACAATTGTGGTTAACATAGCATTGTGTAATTTCAAGAAAATGTACTACGGTCATAAAGTCTTTTTTCCACAATTATATAATGAATTTAAATTATAAATTAAACAATAAATTAATTTAACTTATAATAAACTTGCAGTTACTTAGATTACCGAGATTAGTAAAAAAAGTAATTAAATATAAAAGTGGCTACTATAATGAAAAAAAAGTGTCTCTTTAGAAAATACTCTGTAATGCTTTTCATCTTGTAAAAAATATTCTTGTAAAATTTTTAAACATTTTATATTATTTTTCATTTGGTTATAAAACAATAAAAAGTATACAAGAGATGGGATATTCTTGGCCAGTAAATATTAAACCACAGAAGAGATTTGTTTCGACTCAACTGGCCAATATTTAATTTAAATTAATAATATCGCGAATCGATATATATAGACGCCCGCACGGATTGAAGGGAGCAGGTTCAAATCTTGGCTGAGGTAAAATTTTTCGCAACAAATTCTTTACATTAAAATTAATTTCACTCCTTTAGAAAGGACCATAAATGGTCGAAAAATGTCGCGATTCGCGATATATTAATTTAAATTAAATATTGGCCAGTTGAGTCGAAATAAATCTCTTCTATAATAAAAAGTATGTTAAATTATAATGCATAAGTTTGATTTTATTTCATATAGTAAACGTTTTCAATTAATGGTCTCAAACTTCTAGCAAGCAGTGTATATCTTTCACGAATAACGATAGTTTCGGAATTTTTCGAATCGTTTTGAGAAATGACGGGCGGGAGGGAGCGAGAGATTCCCTCTTGCGGAAAAAATTGATTCTTGCATTCGTCGCTGTTTGGGATTGCCGGGAAAGCTTTTTCGATCGTATTGTCGGGAGCCGCAACGTGATGTTGTAAAATGCATGCCGGGGCTTTATTAACGATCGTACGCGCACGCGTGACGCGTGTATCTCGCGGTGATACGCGCCATTGTCTCGCTGATACGCGCGATGTAATACAAATCGCGGCATAATGGAAGAATAGCGGCGCAGAAGTCGATGCCGACCGCTTTATCGCTTTATTATAAACGCCCGGACAAAGGGGATTTATGTGAAGACCGTCCTGTCACCGGCGGGAGGATTTCCATCCAAATGACACGGCGCCGTGTCAGCGGCGCGACGTTTCACAATTTTTTTATATACATATATATCCGTTCTCCAAAGAGATATTTTTTCATATATCTTTAACTTTTTAAAATGCACATTTCAGCAAATACAATTTTATGTGCAATAGCGTTAGAGGATGTTTTTTAACATTCTTCCCTCGTCTCTCTTCTCTTTCGCGTAACGTAATTTTGCTCGCTCTCTGAAGAGAGCCAATTAAAAATGATTTCACGAGCTTCTATATTCATTTCGTGAGAAGTGTCCCGACTACTGAGCTGAATCGAGCTTAATGGAAGCGGATGAATGAAATATTACGTGCAACAATCGATGTCATCAGAGATGTCGTGGATGTCGACAGAAGGGATGATTACAGTCGATCAGAGGAAGTCGCGTGATCAAAGGCCGACTGGTAAGCGAAACACGTTCCTTCCGTCAACAGAGACGCTGGTTCACTTTGCCGAAGTCCTTGTCGATATCCTTGCGTGGACAACGTGACAACGTCACAACACCGTCTTCGTCCGTACATGACGATCGATCGTCGAGCCTCTTGATCGCGTTAGAGCCTGATGACGATACGTTTGTTTGAACACACAAAGATGGCGGTTAATAAGCACAGATACGATACACCGAATTTTCCAATTCTCCTCGCGACGTAATTCAAGCGCAATTAATCGCGCGTCGCTTTTAAGGCTAAAAAGCGACGCCCATCGGAAAATTATCAAGCTCTCTTAAATCGATTATCAGCTAAAAAGCACTTAGTGGCGGCCATTTGCACGCTAATAGACAGATATGCCTCAGCGCGGCGAAGAGGAAATGAAAAAAGAAGCTAATTATCAACAACTCATTTTTTTCCCCCAACAACTTTTTATAATAATATGAAGAGATAAATAAAATGCCGGCGAAAATTTCCCATTTCTAAGCTTTAAATATATCGTATATATTATTACAAAAAGAGATCACTTCTCAAAATATATGTATTTCTGATCATTAAAAATTAAAGATATTTTTCAAGAATTACACCCTGCAAAAAGTGAATTGAAATTGAAAATGTATTAATATTTATATTTTCCGTATAAAAAAATGAATGAATTATACATACAAAACTGTTGTAAAATAATATTTTTTTACAGAAAAACATCATATTCTTATTCAATAACACATTTTGATAGTTTATTTACTTTGTTTTTGCTGTTATTTTTTATTAATACAATACTTTAAAACTTAAAATATATAATGATAAAAATCTTAATTTGTTTGTATAAGTACTTTAAGTGTCCAAGATGATTAATGCAAAGTTTTATTGCAATGCAAAGATTAGTTCTGTAAAAAAACAAATGAATAAACTTTGTTTTTTTGCATCGCAATGAAACATTGCATAAATCCTTTCGAATACTTAAATTACTTTTCCAAAAAATTAAGATTTTCATCATTATTTATCATTATTTATTATTATTATTTTTCAGTTGAAGTATTATAACAATAAAAAATAATAGCAAATAAAGTAAATAAATTATAAAAATATTTTGTTAAACAAAAATATGATGTCATTCACATAACAGTTAAAAAAAAAATATATATACATCTATATATAATTCATTCAGTTTTATATATGGAAAGTATTAAATATTGACACATTTCCAATTTCAAACTTTTTGACTACACGAGTGATACATTCGGGGGTCCATCGAAATAATATATAAACCAAAGTTGTAAGTTTATACAAAACAGCATAATCGTTTTTGATAAATTTGTGCGATAGAAAAAATTTCTCTTTAAGTGAAAATTCATAATTTTACGAATTCCAAGCTCAAAACATTTTATCATCCTCGCGGAGATTCCTTGCGCATCTTGGCGCTAATAAATCTTTACTCGCGTGATGAGCCCGGCGGACTGCATTAAAATAAAACTACTGGGTGTGTGAGAGAATCACGGGCTCACTCGCCCGCGATGCGATGAGTCGTGAACGCGCGCGGCGAACCGGAAGCGCTGGACCAGCGCCAAGAATCGAAGCTGCGCGCGTGTCTCGACAGATTTGTTGATGCTTCCTGATGTTGCCGACAAAAGGATCGAGAGCGGGCCGAAAAATGGAGGATCGACGAGGTCCCCGTCGATTTATTTCCCGTCAATACGCCGGCCCGTTGTTTATCATCCTTCTCAAGGATGCAACCCGTGCAAACTCGACCGGATGTGGCGATCCATTCTCAGTCGCGGGCGGGATGCGAAATGACGGTGAGAGCGTGAAGAATAGTTGCAATAAATAAATAAATAAGCAAGCAGAGCGGGTATGCTCTTGCAAAATGCAAGACTGCAGTATATGCGGAACAAATGTCTTGGAGATGCAATTGCTATAGAAAATATTTAAAGTATTTTTGAATCTCTCACTTCCTTCTCTTAAGTAATTTAATTTATGTTGATTCTCTCTTGCAAATATTATTTTTTTTATATCATTAACAATTGTAGTATTTCCTAAATTGATATAGCTAATAGAAATAGCTAAACGTTAAAAAAAATGGTCGTGATTATAAATAAATAAGTAAGCAGAAGTATTAATGAACATTCCTAATCAAACACAAATGAAGATGGAAGAACAGCTCAACTGGCTCAAGTTCACTGAAAGAAGACGGAGTGACATTTTGCGGAAATGAAACTCTGCCTGTTATACAATAAAAACGCGTATGTAGCTTTTTTAATTCCCTACGTCTTTATCTAAATCCATCAAAAGTGAATCAATGTCGGATTAACTGAACCGGAGACGCCGCCGGAAGTATAGACGTAATCCCTTTTTATTCCTATCTTCAATCACACCGTATCAAGTTATCTCACTCCCTTTCTTTGACTACCACCTCTTCCTCTTCCGTAATTTGCCGACTCAGCAATCTTCCTCTGATCATGATATAGTTTGAATTTACTGCCTGATCCGAGAGATGCCGACTTTTATGACGCAAGTAAAGGCGCGTCGCAACGCTCAATGTCTCCCGACGAGCTTCCGAGTTTTATTTTCGATATTCCTACATTTTTTATGTACGTCGCAAGACTCGCAAAAATTCTTTGATGGATTCAAAGGTAACTTCCCCATCGAAAAAACTTAACTTGAACGCAATTACGGAAATATTGGTCGTGGGAAATTGAGGGTTTGCGACAAGAAAACTTCAGACGTGCAAGTGATTAACGAAGCGTTACCTTTTTTAGTTTTGAGTGGCTCTTACTTCTAATAAATTTTATTTTAAGACTTGCGAAGCCTCGCAAATTCGAAAAAGTTCGAACCTTAGAAACTTGCACGAATGTAAAATTATATAAAAATTATTTGTTTGCTCCTGAAAAACAATTAAATGATAAAATAATCACAAATGAAGAGTGATTTTTCGAATTTTGACGAATATATTTGAGATCGTCATTAATATCGGAAGAAAACTTTGAATAAAAAATTTAAACTTTAACATATATTCCTCAAGGAATTAATTGATTGAAATAATGCTTCTTTAATGATGGTATTTAAATGACTAAATGACAATTAATTAGGTACATTGATCGAGATTTCAGCAAAAGTCATTCGATGTATCGCGAAACGCATAAGATCGTTGCCTGGATAAGTCTAGGGAGAGCGTATCAGGGCGGAAATATTGAAAAAGGGATGCACGGCAGCCAATTTTTGTGAGTGCATCTTGAAATAATCATAGCTTCGGTAAGTGGAGTTCCTCGTATCCGCCATATTCCGCGCATACAGGTCAATTCAAAAGAAAGCCAGTTTCGCCGCACAAAGGTTCAGATATTCCAAAGCTATTCATTATACGAATTTATATTGTTCAGAACTTTTTTAATAATACTTGGCGAAGAACCGCGATTTTTGTAGACATTGTCGATGGAGTTATATTGCTGTACAATAGCAATCTACCGTAACTACATTGAATTTACTGCGATATTATACATTATGTATAATTTTATATCACATGAAAGTAAAATATAAACGTTCCACAATAACCTTGTATAAATAATAACAATAATAATAAATACATAGGGTATTAGATAAACGAACAGAAAGCATGGCCGCGATTGGAAACATCGGTAACGCAGTTAAATCAGTTTCCAGTTCATAGTACCTACTTGGGCGTGAATTTCCGGCGTTCGAGCCGGCGATTCCTTTATCGTGCGGCTTTTTCATCAGAATTACAAACAATCGCTTCGAGAATGCTTTTTAATCCTGGCCAATAAAGCAATCGGGCTCGTTCCCGCGCGGCGTCTTCCAGCCCGGCTGAAGAAGCTCTCACCCTCTCTTTCATCCCCCTCGCCAGAGTTCGACCCTCTTTTGTGCTCTCTCCTTCCATTTCTTTTTCCTCATCTTTCCTCTCCCCGCTCTCTTTCTCTCTCTTCCTTTCTCTCGTCCTCCCGAGACCGCCGATAGCGATGCTCGACTCTCTCGTCGCTTTTTAAAACAATCGGCGCTCGTAAACAACGTCATTCCCAGCCCTTTGTTTCCGCCGCCATCTTGCAGCGAGCTGCAGTTAACATGCTGGTTGTTGCTACACGGACAATTATTTTTATTGCTCGCGTCCGACGTGTTCCCGGCGGCGTCGGTTTTAGACATTCATTCATCCTGAGGCAACAGTATAATCCACAACACATTCGTGCTATTCATGTTTTAACAATAAATGTTTATTTTAATTTAAGTCTGTACAGCCACGTGTATACGTATTCCAAGCGCTCTAATGATTTTTCTAGCCATTTTATAAACTTAATTATTAATGCGTTTTATTATATATAATTGTGATGTATTTTTAAATATCATTTTTTTTCATTGTATTACATTTGCGTCACACAAAAGTAAGAATTTTTATTTTAAATAAACTGTTGTTCCTAAACAAGAACGATTATATCTCGTAAATTTCGTAAAAAATATGTATAATTTAAAAAATAGTAAATTTGCAAATATTTGTTTATAATGGCGACTTCAAATATTATTAAACAAACAGGAAGTGTCAAAATACAAATAAACATGTAGAATGTAGAATCTACAAATAACCAGAAAAATATATATATTGAACGCAATTTACTTTTAAATTTGTGGTTGTGAAAACTTTGTTTTGCAGTAATTACTAGTATCCTCTAGAAGCAAATTTTTTACTTGGATTCCTTTAATTGATGTATTCTCGGTGGACCTTTCTTTTTATTTCAAGCCGCCACTGATTTTTCATTTCTTTTAATTTTTATTCACATGTGGCGGGTTCAATCGAGAAATTGTTATTGCCGTCACTATTGCTGTTACTTCCAAACGACGAGAGATCCAGCTGGCGGTCATTCCGCGCGAAAGCTTTAAAGCCTTTGAAAGAGTAGACGAAAGCTCTTAGCATGTCGGAGTCGGTTAGTGGTAAGCGCTAAATGGAGCTCGACGATTTAAGAGCGGCATGCAATCAGGTGAAACGCGATTATTTGTCGCAATATTGCGACATTTCAGCATTAGAAGACTTTAGGAAAAACAAAAGTTGCACATAAATCTAAATTTAGTTTAAATCTAATTGCATTTTTAATAATAATTTTTATAAATCCAATTTTAAATCACATTACATATTAAAATTTAATGTAATTTATATATATGTATCATTTAATTTAGTTTTTTATGTATAACAAATTAAATACATATATATTAAATTATAAGAAATAATATTATACATACACGGAGAGAATGACTTTGTTGAAGTACCTAAAAATCTAGCCAGATACAGATCTGAAAATAATCCAGGCATAATGATAATACTGCAAAAATTTTTAATTTTCTAGCAACCAATTTAAACGTCCTACATAATTATTTTCAGATCTGGTATCTGGTCAAATTTTTAGATACTTCGGCAAAACTGTTCTTTCCGTGTAGGTATATGTATCTATATAAAATATTTAGATACATGTTTTTTTATAACATGTATATAATATATATATATATATATACAGGGTGTCCCGTGACTCAACAGCAATACTTTAGGAACGTGTTGGGAAGGTCATTTTAGGTCGAAATTATCTTATGAACATATACCCGAAACTCGAAACTCGATCGTTATCAAGTTACGGATGTTTTAATCTTTTATGATTAGCTTTTTCAATAAATATCAAATTATTGATTGTACATTTATTTTATTAACAGACATGGATTATTTAGTGATAATAATTACAAATGATTTTCAAAATGTCCTCCAGCTTCTGTACAGATTCTGGCTCTTCTTAAAATTGAAGATAAAATTAACAGATTTACCAGATCGCGCTAAGATTGCCGGTTTTCTTTTAATGACATTAGTGAAAGAGAATTTTGTTTTAATGGCATCTCAAATTCTCTTGGTTTCTTGGCCACCGAGATCACCTGATCTGAACCCCCTTGATTATTATCTGTGGGGCCACATGAAAAGTCTAGTTTATGCACAAATATCGCGTACTAGAGATGAACTCATCGACAGAATTATAACTGCCGCTGTATCCATTCGTGACGATCATCGTACTCTCGGGAGAGCTACTTCCTCAATTTTGAGAAGAGCCAGAATGTGTACAGAAACTGGAGGACATTTTAAAAATCATTTGTAATTATTATCACTAAATAATCCATGTCTGTTAATAAAATAAATGTACAATCAATAATTTGATATTTATTGAAAAAGCTAATCATAAAAGATTAAAACATCCGTAACTTGGTAACGATCTAGTTTCGGGTATATGTTCATAAGACAATTTCGACCTAAAATGACCTTCCCAACACGTTCCTAAAGTATTGCAGTTGAGTCACGGGACACCCTGTATATATATATATATATTAAATAGTAAATTAAATATATACCGAGTTAAATAATTTTCTCTATTTCAACCCGAGGTATTTAATCAGGCGATAATTCTCAGTGCACACGCCGTTGTCTTACTCGCCGCTTAGACAAACACCATCCCGCGTTCATCCCTTAAGGGGACTTGTTCCGGGCGCCGGAACGCCGCTCGCCTTTTAATTTCGCCACGGCGATCACGAAATCCCGTCGCGATTCCGGCGAGGGACTCCCGAGGATTAATGGCAGCCCGGCCGGGAGGGCAAGGGTGTTGAACAGCGGCGATTAAGCGTCGTCGCATAAGAATGCATCCCGAGCGCATAATAATCCCGGACGATGCCTCATCGCGGCAATAAATGTCGCTCGCCGAGCGACGCCCGGTGTCATCGCGCTTGAAGGGAAAAGTCGGATAAATTGAAATTACCTTCCGTGCGTCCGAGGGAAGGGGGTTCCAGCCCGCAACTAAACCTGCCATCCCTCCATCGTCCGGAGGAGTTAAGTCCCCCGTAAACAACGAGTGACGGCTGCGGAGGAACGGCCGGTTGACTTATTACGTCCATCGGCCGTTCCGGACGACCGGACAATTTCGCGGAGTCGTAATCTCGTTCGTTTAACCGGCGATATATATATTACCGAGCGAATCTACCTACGGCGATATTTGAGGCGAGACGAGGTGCTTCAATTATCGAAACGCATCGCGGCGCAGCTTACCGCAAACTTTATCATTTATCGCTATTTTCATACGCGAGCTCCAAGTCCAACATGAACGGCGGTTTCTTGCGCGAGTTTGCACGTGGCTTTCATTAGCGGGAGTTGCCAGCCGGAAGGCAGAAGCGCGGTTAAAGTTGGGAAGCTGATTGGAGTACCTCGGCGGTTTACCGCTATCCCCTCCCCCTCCCCCTCCCGCGCCTCTCCGCTTCCTCTCTTTTCTCCTATTCTCTTCGATCGTTTTCCAACTTTTCGTAAAAGTGGCCACGCTCATTAAGCGCAAAACAAACAACCCCGTGGGAATTCAATGATCTTGTTTATTCCCGCGAAAGTTACCCGCCATATTTGGGGGGAGAGTAAGCTATTGTTCGATTAGCGTTTCGAAGTTTTTATCTTCTTGCCGATCGTCTCGCAACTTTACGGACGTTCGAGGAATCCCTTATCGCCATTCGGGAATTCGATTTCGCGATAATTTCGCCGGCACGCTTCTCTCGCGGAGAGAAGGGCGAGGCACTGTTCGATTTCGTTATTTCAAAATTCACATTTTCGAACTACGGCTCATTTCACCCTCAACAAATTAGGAAATAAATTTCATAACTCCATTTTAAAGTAAATTTAATTTGACGAACGTAAGGCTGAAAGGGTTAATCAGCGGAGAAAATTAACGGGCGATTTTTTTGCAATAAAAAGATCCGGACGAAGTTGGCGAGCTCGAAGGAGCCCCATCGATTTTACAATCTACCCCCCTCGCGCAGACTATTATCCCCCTTTCTCACTCCTTTCTCCTGATAACCCGACATCCTCCGGTCGGCGAAGAAAGGGAACGAGAGCGATCCTTTTCTTTTTCTTAATGTAGGTACGTCGCTGATTCGCAGTTAATGAAGTGAAAATGAACGTCAGTGGGAAAAAAAGATGCGTTTTGCAGAAATAGGGAACGTGCGTCCGGGAAATTTTCCGCGACGGCCGCCGAGATAGGAATTCTTTTTTGCGACTTGCGCAAGCAAATCTCGCGCGTAAATGGCCCGGCCGGGTTGAAATTATGTACCGAGAAGCATGCCCGTGCCGCACTTTTCCCGCTGCTGCAGTTGCGATTCTTTCCCACGTTAGTATACCGGGGAGGCTATCGAGCGTAGAATATTGGACGGTTCATTTTCTTCGGAGTATAACTTAAATCTTGAAAATCTCATTAAAACAGATACGAAGTGTGAATTAGTCATAGTTAAACTATTAACTATTAATTACTAAACAGCTGTTAATTAATTAACTGAGATCTGGAAAGTAATATTGAAAACAGATATATAAGGGTATTCATCTGCCATTATTCGATGGAGATCATATTTTATTGAAGATTGATTATATCGGTACAGATCGACGCTTTACTATTTATTTATGTAGTAGATGTAGTGTGCGCTTCAGAACTTTAATTTTTAAGAAAGTAAGATGCATTTTCCTGAAATCTGATACTGCTGGCAAAAACTTTACTCGATTTTATGATTTCAAAATTCACAATTATTATTTGAATAATGAAGAATAATTAATGATGAATTATACGCGCTCCTGATAGTAAAACTCTGAATTTTAATGACAGTTCTCTCGTGCGAACTGATTTTTTACAATATACGTATACCGCAACGTTTTCATATTTGATATTAAATATATATATACATTCTAAATTTCTTGGAGTGAAATCTCACTCCAAAGAGTGAAAATACTGGCACTTTGAAATTTGAGTGGCAGTATTTTCACTCGCTTGGAGTGAATTTTCACTCATTTGGAGTGCAATTCACTCCAAAAAATTTAGAGAGTATATATATATATACATATATATTTATAGTAAACATAAAATATGCTAGATAATAATTTTAGTAATGTACATTTATGTATAAATATACATTTTTTTAAACAAAAATATTTATTTAAAAAAATAAAATATATATTTATAATATATCTATATAAAATAGATATATATATATTTTTTTGAGGATTTTTATAAGATTAAATTATAACTTTTAGTTTTTATCTCTTTTACAACTTGTATGTATGTACATTTGATGTCGTGATTATTAATTTTCTAAAGTAAGTGTAGCAATTTTCAAGGTATTGTGGGCTTTATTGAGATTAATTATTCCCGTAGTAAAATAAACTCCGGTGCTTTACTTATCGAGTCGCCTACTTAATTTCTACCCTCTGTTACAGCTTTTTCGTTACCGCCGCCTTGTAGTTACGTGAGATACAGCAGCCTGGAGGACGTGAGGCCGAAGGAGTTGGGCTTCCCTCAATTAGAATTCACGCCCACGGTCGTCTCAAAAATACGGTAAGGCTGCTCTGCTTGCCCCGTTCGTTCCTATATAATCACGCCATTGTTAACTCGCTATTAAAAGGGAGGCGCCCTGCGAGTTGTCAAGACGGCTTCTTAAAGGGCCCGAATTTAATTATGCCGGGTCGGTAACCTTCTCTCCCCCTCCTTCCTCCTCCTTTCTCTATGGAATGGAGTGCCGCCCGCGCGGCAAGCGAATCTCCTAATTAGCGATGCGGTAGCTGCCTTTTGCACGCACAGGGAAAATTTGTGTCGCAAACACGGAAGGGTGGTCCGGCGTAAAGGGCGAACTCGTTTCAGCGCGACGCAGGCGGCGGCATCCTGTTTTGCTTACAACGCAAACTAATTACGCTCGGTAATCGAACGCGCGATCGAATCAGTCAGTCAGGTAATTCCGCGTCTGAAATCCGCGACGTCGAGACGGAGCGGTGGCGCATAAAAGCGAACGATGAAATTGACTTATTAATTATAAAGTAGGATTTTTTCCGCGAAGGAAACAGAGAGGAAAAGAAAAAGAGAGAAGAGAAATGAGAGGAGAGGAGCGAGGAGGCGAGGAGGGGAAGGGGGCGAGAGAGAAGAGGGCGAGAAAAAGAGATTTCCAAATTTAAGAAAGATTGAAAAATATTTGAAGATTGCTGAACTAATTTTGTGATGAAATCTCTCTGAAAAATTAGGAGTATTTTAAGGTTGAAAGTTTTGCATTATTATTTTTCTATGGATTATTTTCAGACTTATTAATTATTCCTTTTTCATAATTACATATTTATCACTTACCAGTCATTAATTATTTTATCATTAACCAGTCATTAATTTTTTATTATGTCTGAAAGAACATGGACGAGGCTAAATAAAATTGTGAACGTATTAGGCTCTGTGGATATTTCGTTGTCAATTATTGGTGAAAGTAGTGCTGCTGCAAGTAACAAAATTTATTAATAAAACATCTATATTCATGCACGCTGTGCGCGATGCGCGTGTCACGAGTGCGCGCCCACGCTACGTATTTTAATTAGACCGACGACACGTGAAGCAATATTGAGCGTTCGATATCAATTAACGACTAATTATAGAGCAACATTTGCGACCGGAATCATACGACGTATTCTCGTCAGTGACATCCTTTGATATGGAGATAAACTGACTTAAATATTCTGTATGCATGTCGTGTGAATGAGATGCAAAAATATTTTACATTATTATTATTTTTCCACAGAAGAGATTTGTTTCGACTCAACTGGCCAATATTTAATTTAAATTAATATATCGCGAATCGCGACATTTTTCGACCATGGATTTTGGTCCTTTCTAAAGAGAGTGAAATTAATTTTAATGTAAAGAATTATTATTTTTATTATGTCATAGCTATTTCCGACAGAATCTAGGAACGACTGGTACGATTTACAAATATTTGCCATTAATTCGAGTATCGATTTTGAAATACTGATTACACTGCGAAAGAAAGACCCAGCGGGCGGGGAGGAGGTGGGGAATAGAGGAAAATGGAGTGATGGATAAAATTGATTCGTGGGCAAACAAGCGGTGGATGCAGCGAGCTAGAAAAATCGTATTGACTGGTCAAATAATTCGCCGCGCATGAATCTCCGCTATCCGACATTATTTAAACAGGGAATGTTTGGCCGTAAGGATGCACATTTAATTAAAGGGCCCAGGCGGTCCTTTGGCACTATTTCCCCGGCGAATTTTGGAGATTCTCGAGATATCCCGAGGATCTGCGGGAATCCTTAGAGATCCTTGGGACATCTATGGATCCTCAAAGATTAGCTATAACTCACAGAGATTCCACGGATATCCTCCGGGGCCTCCGGAGGTACGTAGGTACGACGATCACATTTGAATGCGCGCGAAACCAAGATTCGAATTAACTTCCTCGTCAGATCGAACATCAGTCGATGTTTGAGCTGTTCGCTTAAAAGAACGCGACGCGATGTTCGTGCGTCTTAATACGCAGTAAACGAGATACGAAGTTAGACGATCTCGCAGGAGTTACGAGTGATCCAAGTTTAAAGAGCACGCTGTGTTACTTATGCGCCGGAGCTCGCAAGAATCGATCTTAAGACGTTGCTCAATCTCCTGTTCCGTCTAAGAAGAGCGCGAATCTAATCGCGAAACATGTGCTTGCATCCTGTTCTACGCATTTTAGATCTAAGGATCTAAAGAAGATACATGAACATGAAGGAAATTAAAAATACGTAAGGGACAAATATAATTTTTAAAGAATTCAACTTATTTGTATAGATGTAATAATTATTATTAATCATTAACAAAATGTACTATGTTTAATTATAAATAATAAAGATCTAAAGAAGATACATGAACATGAAGAAAATTAAAAAGATATGTAAAGGACAAAGATTATTTTTAAAGAATTCAACTTTTTTGTACACATGTAATAATTAATTCTATTTGCGCGTAACAAAATGCACTACATTTAATTACAAATAATAAGGATTTAAAGAAGATACACGAAGAAAATTTTATATTAAAAATTATGTATGGCAGTAGCCGTGGACCATTGCTGGAATTATAAAAATATTTACTATATGTTTTTCAATTGAAAACATAGTAAACATTTTTATAATTCCAGCCAATGGTCCTCGGCTACTGCCATACATAGTAATTTTTAATATAAAATTTTCTCCGTGTATCTTCTTTAAATCCTTATTATTTGTAATTAAACGTAGTGCATTTTGTTACCGCAAATAGTATTAATTATTACATCTATACAATAAGTTGAATTCTTTAAAAATAATCTTTGTCCTTTACATATCTTCTTAATTACTATGTATGGCAGTAGCCGTGGACCATTGGCTGGAATTATAAAAATGTTTACTATGTTTTCAATTGAGAAACATGGTAAATATTTTTATAATTCCAGTAATGGTCCACGGCTACTGCCATACATAATTTTTAATATAAAATTTTCTTCGTGAACATAAAGAAAATTTAAAAAATACGTAAAGGAACTTATTTGTATAGATGTAATAATACTAATCAGTAACAAAATGCACTGCGTTCAATTACAAATAATAATCGGTATACTTAATTCAGAATTCACATTTATACCAAAAGAATCAATTACTATTATTTTGGATCAAGTAGTTCCCAGTGATGCGAAGTGCCCGGTTGTATCTTTCTTTTCTTCCTTTTATTACCAGATCTTATTATCAGTTTGACAGAGTGTCAGTCTAAATGTCAGATCAGTTTCAATTTATATCTCAGGTCGTAGTTTAATAAGGCTCCCAATTTCGCCTGGAAACGACATTTCAGATCCGAGGTAATGCTGCAAAACACGAAGACACCTTAGCTTGATCGCCTCGATATTCCGCCGTCGTAGCGACGAGTATTACAGGAGGAGAGGCGCGGCAGCAGTATATATATCTGAAGCAGTATATACATATATCGTGCACACTCATGCACGGTTCATCCTGATACAAAGGCACGTGTCCTGTATGACGTGCCAAGACTTCAACTGATCTCTCTCCTTCTCTCCCTCGCTCTCTCTCACCCTCCCTTCCTCCCTCTCTTTTTCTCCTCCCTTCTCTCTTTGTCTCTCTCTCCCTTTAGCCCTCTCTTTAGCTCCTACTTGTCTCCCCATCCGTGTATCGCGTAGAGCAACAATAATTTAGTTATTGGGACTATCGATAACGTTGCGGCCGGGGCGGCCACTGATGTGGCTTGATTAACGAAAATTCTCCTTACTCGGCAACGACACGTTTCCCTCCGTGTGTATGTGCGAGCATTCGCCCGGCCGATGTTTACGCGGGCATCCCCGGGCCCCGGACGCCGCGGGCAGAATTAACCGACGCGATGCGGCGTAATTGAAGGATCGCCGGGGGAAATGGTATCCCCTCATCATAGAGAATTACCGCATAGGAAAGGAAAAGGTTCAATAGCGTCTTGATTTGCTCTAATATTCTTGTGGATAATCTTCACGAAATATAGTTACTAAATATCGAAAGTGTCGAATTTATTTGTACGGAGACATTATATAATAAATGTTAACGTTTTATCATTATTGTTATCTTCGACTCACTATACAGGG
>NJRQ01000154.1:133550-143575 GCA_003063805.1 Aphaenogaster ashmeadi
TAAAAGTCACGCGCTCAATTTACAAAGCCAAATATGTAATTTATATAAATAACTTAACAATTTCAATTCTAAATTAATTTTTTTTATTTGTATAAATAAATGTAGAATAAATTGACTCTTCATGAATTTTTAATGATTCTCCTATCTATTTTTATTATTTATTACGGCTAATATCCGCGATATTTCTCCAATAGCAAAAATGCGCTTGATAGATATCAGCGAGCTGATAACTCGAATTTATTTGCAAAGTATGAGAGAGATCGTCAATATTTGTTATTAGCAATTATACGTCGATTTCAAGGAAATATTCCGCTCTCCGTGCCTTCAAGCAGTTTACAATATACAATCATGTTATTATATGTAGAAGCTGTGTACCTTCGATGAAGTTGGAATACTCGGAGATCCTCACATTTTTCAACATAATTAAATTTATGTTTTCATAATTTTTATATCTTCTATAAGTACTAGAAATTCTCCGTAGCAATACACGAGTTTTGAGAAATATTCAAGTGGTATCCGTTAATTACATAACGTTTCAGAATCTTTATTTGTTCCTAAAAGTAATTTACTTTCTTAATCTTAGACATTTTATGCGAAGTATAATTTATACTATTTTTTGAGAATTTAATTCTACTGAAAGTATGTATGTATATCATTATATTATTAAGCTTTTACAAATTTTTAGATTTTACTTCAATCTTGAATTCTCCGTAGCAATACATGAGCTTTGAGAAATATTTAAACAACATCCCTCTCCTCATACGCGGTATTTTAATTACATAATGTTTCGGAGTTTTTATTTATTCCTAAAAGTAATTAACTTTCTTCAGACATTTTACGCGAAATATAATTTATGCTATTTTCTTGAGAATTTAATTTTACTAAAAATATATCATTATAATGGCTTTTAGATTATTAAACTTTTACAAATTGTTAGATTCAATTTTAATCTTGAATTCTCTGTAGCAATATATGAATTTTGAGAAATATTTAATTGGTATCCCTCTCTTCATACGTTTTAAAGACTTCATTTTATTCCTAAAAACAATTAACTTTCTTAACTTCAGATATCAGATATTTTAGGCGAAGCATAATTAGCGCTATTTTTTCTGTGACTTTAATTTTATTAAAAATATATCATTACGATTTTGTGGCTTCTAGATTATTGAGCTTTTACAAATTGTTAGGTTCTACTTCCATCGTGTACGTAACGTTTCAATCGATTGTTAATCGGTTTACGATTAAACGTGGACGCTCGCGCTTTCCATAACATGCAAGATAATTTTAGTCATCAAGACGCAAATCGACGCCCTTGTTTCGCTCACGCTACATTTATTCGCTATTAGTGATACATGATTTAGCCTGGTCTCTCTCTGACCCTTTCCGGTCTACGAATTCTCTCGCTATTCCTTCCGCATTATCGCCATATTCCCTCATAATTCGTAACTATATTGTTATCATGCATACTGATGTTCTAAAATACTTGAAATAATGTTAGAGAATATAAACGTAACCGTGCGAAATAAATAACAAAGTACACTAAATAATTCGTCAAGTGAGACACATTTAATAAAAAATAATGAACGTAAATAATATGAACAAATTTTTAATGTAACTTTTGACGATTTGTTTCAATATGTCTCTCAAAAGTTCTATTATTTTAAGACACACTTATTAAGATTATCTTTACGTAGGTTTTCACACTGAAAAAAATATTTGTGTGAAATTACATGATTATGCTAGGTTTTTTTCCGACCCAGCATAATCATGCAATATTGCTACCCACATGGAAAATTGCAAGTGATTACAAGTGATTTCACATGAAATTACAAGTGATTTTTGCATAAAAATAGTAACTTCACCTATATTTTACCATTAATATGTATTTTTACATTAAAAAATCTGCAAAAAAATTACAGTAATAATTAGGTAATTTTCCGGTAAAGTAATTTCCATGTAAAAATACATGGATTTTTTTCAGTGCAGGAGCATCGGATGTCTTTGTTGCAAAACAACTGGATTCGGTTTATAGTTTGGCTAAAATATTGATATTACGAGTTTGAGGGTTTAATTTCTTAGATTGACTGGCAATAAAAAGTTCAACTCGGTTTCGAGCTTGAGATCGATCAGTACCGGCATGTTTTTACGAAAACCGAGAAAAGCGTACTGCAAGAGCGCAGTTAAAGGCGTCTCCGTTGACGCGGGACGCTCGCACGTACATCGGAATTGCAAATGCTATCAGCGGGATAAAAATTGGCTGTCATCTAACGTGAAACGAAAATAGGAAAAAGAGTGGCAGTTCGTCGTCTGGAAAAAGTCGTAGGGGATAGATGAAGGGGGTGGGAGAGGGTGGGCGGGCGTGGAGCGCCCGGTTGAAATTAATTCCATGGCGCTCTCTCAAATTTTTGAAATTTTGAAAGAGGCCGTCTCGTACCGGTCGGATACGCGAATCGATCTCCGGCGATTATCCCCCGACCGAAGGATACGGCAACGTAACGAACTCGGAAACGCATCGGGACGCGCGCGGTGACAATTTACTCGGATAAACGCGTAACAGAGTATCTGGGATCTATTTTTAAATCCCCACTCGTGGATGCGTGCGCGCGGGATTTTTTTTTCAAATAATAATTTTTCTTTCAAATGCACACGACACTCTTGTGTGACAGGCTGTGAAACTTGTTAAATATTTAAATTAATCCTTTTACACGCGCACGTCCGATGCGGTCGCCAGTCCTTTTCGAAAGCCCGCAATAAATAACTCGACAGCCCCCGTTTCCGTTGCAAAACTAATTTCGCGCCGGCGGGGACTCAGGTGGATCGCGACAAACCGCACGCAACTCCCGGCTTGAATAATTTCAGTTTCAGTAAAAAAAGCCAGTACTTCGCAATTAAAGCGGCCGAATCAAAAAAACTGACATGCAAATTACCTTTTCTATTGTATTTGTGATACACCGAATCATCCCTCCGCAGGATGTTTCACAATTGGCGACAAATGAACATGTTTCTTGTGAAATTTTTGGAGTTTATTCCTTTTAACAGGAATGTCACGAAAAAGTCATCGCTTTTTACAATTTTTAAATTATAACATTTTATACTGTAGTGAATCTCAAATTAAAACTTTATTAAGGTAAAATTGAAATTGCTTGTAAAATCAATTGTTGAATCAAATATCGAAAAAAACATATTCTTTTTATTTGTTAATACGTTTTTTGTTTCCATTGTAGCCATATGGCTATGTATTATAACTATCAAATAAAATTACTGCAGTCAATATTTTCATATGAATATATACTACCTAGTTTCTTATAATCATATGTAGATGGCTGTTAGGACTTTACGTTTGTATAGATAGCATGTATTTTGATATTTAAAAACTTCTCGGTGACATAGAGTATCGTCGTCTTTCATTCTTTGTCGTTGCAATTCGATGATAAAAGTTATCATAAATACAATAAGAGATTGCAGAATTACAATTTTTTTAAACGTCCGGTTTTATTGTTACATCATGATTTTTTTATTAAAGAACATCGGTTTTATTGTTATATCATGATTTTTTATTAAAGAACATTATATTTTATCTATTGCGCACTGTCGCCAGGGCTTGACTCTTAATTGCCGTTTTATGCTTTGTTATTTGACCTTATCGAGAGTCAATTATTTATATATATTATTTATATATTTATAATTATTTATATATTATTTGATTATATAATTTTTTTGAAATATTTTAGGTGGATTTACCAAAGTTAAAGAAAAAAGAAGGTTTTCATTATGTATAATAACTTTGCAATGCAAATTATACAGAGTTGCGCAATAAAAATAATATATAAAGATCTTTAAATATTTTTAAAATGTCAAAATGTTTTTATGAATCGCTTATTTATCATGTAATATTCGCAAACATACAAACAAATGTCTTTATAACTGTTAAATTTGGAAATGAAAGAATTAAATAATAATATCTGGGAAAGAAACAGTTTTTTGTAAACGTCACGTTTCGCTTAGAAGAAAGCCACGATTTTATTTTTTATAATTTTTTAAATTATATCATTCCATAACTATAGTAAATCTCAAATTATAACTTTATAACTTTATTAAAGTAAAACTCAAATTATAACTTTATTAAAGTAAAATTGAAATTGTTTACAAAACCAGTTATATTGAAAAGAAACGTATTCTCTTCATTTGTTATAGTTAAATAATAATTTCTTAGAAAGCAACTTTTTTTTTGAAGACATTACGTTTTGCTTAAAAAAAGCCACGATTACGATATGAAGATTATGATACAAATTGCTGGCAAGGAAAAGCTCAAATTGTGATTTATACGGATAATCGCGGCGACGAGAAACTCGCATGGTCTCTTCGAGAGTCGATAATCGGGCAAAGATTCGCGAGATAGGCTCGGCTGCAATTCTAATAATGCGCTCGAGGAAGCACGTCGTTTTGGTGCAACAGGTGACACGACTCGAAATTGTCAGCGTTTCATCTGATGATAAAATCAGGCCATCATAGGTTATACAATGCAGTCGAGGAGCTTGCCTCGTTCCTGAAATCGGCCCGCGATACAATCAGACGTTTCAGCGCCGATATGCATCGGACCAGTTGCGTCTCCACTGACATGTGTGAGTATCCTCTATTTTACGATTTCAGCTCCTTCTGTCTTACATCAATAATTGTCGACAAAAAATGTAAAATATTGCTGACAGAGGATCTTCAGCAAGGAAGAGCTCAAATTGTGATTTAAAGTGTATACATTTCTTCTTTCTGAGATTGGATACTGCATATTTCTTTATCCACGGATCGAAGAAATTAAATATTCAAGCGATTTTGAAAAGGATATAGAAGTAATTATTAATGAATATAACGGATTACTTTTCGCAATCTCGAAACTTTTCAAATATCAGAAATATCACTTTTTTTTCTCTCTCTCTATAATACATAAATCGGACACAGTGGAAGGGTTAATTTATTGCAATACCCGCGGAAGATTTCGGCGCCACTTATCATCCACTTTGCGAACGGGCGACGGCGAGATAAGATTTTCGGAAATTTATCGGGGCGTCGCAATGCCGCTGTTCGAGCTTTAAGGCTCTCATTTTCGCCGGCACGCTCCAAACCTTATCGAGCCGCGAGAAAAGATCGGGGATCTATCGGGGGTGGCCAAAGGAGAATGTCCGACCTGTAAAATGCAGAGACGCGGCAACTCTAGGCAACTCTCCCCCTTCTCCTTTGTTTTCTCCCGCCCCTCGCATCCTTAGACGATTTATCAGGGATTTCGGTTCGAATCCTGCGGGCTATCGTTTCGCGCGCACACGACCTATATTTTTTACAATTTTTTTTCCTCCAAGCCGTTTTTCACGCCGCGAGCCCGTGCGGGTTTTATCGAACTTATCCCGAAAATAACGCCATATAATTTACCGGACAGAACGGGATGGAGGAAAATAAGCTGCGGCTTATTTTATCAATTCCTCGAATCTTCGGCTATTAGTATCTTTTTTTGCGTTTTAATATTTTTCGAGGCCATTTACAGTTAGAATAAAAAAATCTCGGCTTTTTATATTTCAAGACTATTAAATTTTACTTCAATTTTCAAATTCCAGAATTGCAGGATATCTAATACACTGAATAAAGTTTAAAATTTTCGAATTGTAGATTTCAGCTTAGAAAAATGATCTCTGTTTTAAAGAATATTTTTCTCTGTTTTTTCATTAATATACAAGTTAAAGAATAATTTTATTAGGAGATAAATCCTCTTCATATTCAAGGAGTTTATGAAGTTAGTGCATGTCGATGGCAGCTCCGATCGTGTGGCAGGTTATTATAATGTAAACCTCGCTAAGGGTTAAGGGTTCCGATCGTAAATTAGTCTTCCCTTAGACACGAAGTCGACCGCGAACCCACCAATAATTCATCGCAGACCATCGAAAACCGTTTTGCGCATCCCAAAGCGGATGACGACTCGACCAGGAAAGTGACGCTATCTAACGCAGAATCACAGTTCAAGGAGCTCAAGACATTCGCAAAAAAGGTTCCTGAATATTAAAAAAAGAAACAAATGCGGATCGCGTGGAGATCCGATGGTTCGATAAGCCCGCGGGATCCGAGGGTTTGATAAGCTGGCTTCAGGAATCTATGAAGTTCTAAAAATCTCGGGTTTCCGAGGGTTTCGAAATAACCCTCGGAGAGAAAACGTCGCGCCACTTCGCGGCCGCCATTCAGCCCGGGGAATAACGGGCGAGGAGGGCGATTTCCAATCTTTGTGCCCGAAAATCGCCCTTTATCCCTCAGCCAGAATCACCGGCGGGAAGAGAGAAGTATGTATAAGGATATACCCTCGTCCGGGGAAACTTTCCCGTTTCTTTCTTACCCTCCGGGTCCGGCCGTCGCCGCAGCCGAGAAGACGAGTTCTCGAGCCGCAGGGTATAGTTTGGATTACAGGCAAAATACGTCGAAACCGAATCCCTTCATCTCATACGGCCGGCTTTCTCTCCTCCTTTGAACGTCGTCTCTTCGCGAAAACACTGCGATAGTGCGATGAGATGCCCGTCTTATTTACTTGTTTTATTTATAAAAATGACGAAGTAATGTAAATCGAAACTTGACGTCTTGCTATTCGTATGTCTAAGAAGCTGTGCGCTTAAGGGCGCGAGAGAAGGTGCAGTTGCAAAAAGACAGAGCATAATTATATGTTTATTATTTCTCTTTCTTATCACTGGGTGAATGCATTCGAATAATTTTTTAAATTCTTTTTATTCTTCCGGTCTTTTTTCTTTTTATTCTTTTTATTCATGTGATTGGCTGCATTTTGATCGATGTTTTATTCCTAAGTTTTTTATTTTTAATTACGTTTTGAAAAAAGTCAGTCCGTTCAGCAATTCTAATTGCTCGTAACTTTTGACACAATTATCATTTTTTAAATCCGAATAATCAAATCATAGTCTATTCATTTCTGAAAATAAGGAGATGTTATTTTTCGCAATAAGTTCTTTACAGTTTTTTCGGGGAATGGGGGAATGGGGATCTTATAGATGCTAGTGAGCATCAAAAATTATTAAATTGCTCGTCAATTTAATGTGTGAATTAATTATTCCGGCTTCATGTAAGGACTGTGTTTCAAGACCGACGAATATGCGGCGCAGTTCGCATGAGTAGGAAAATTCACAAAATAATTATTATTAGGCACCAAGATCTCGCCGCGACCGATATGGGTTTTCTTTCCTATTTTCATTTCTTTAATATCATCGATCTTATTCTTAATATTATTTGTATTAAAAAAGGAATTATAAAAATCGGTTTAATAGAAGAAAAGGTACATCAAGATATTAAAAAAGAAATTACGAAAATCGGTTCAACAGAAGAAATGATATAAAAAGATTAAGAACATGATTTTATTGAAAAGCACTTCAAAAGTTTTCATGAAAGATTTGATGTTTCAATCGACCTCACATCCCTTGAAATTTATCCTTTTTTTCTTTTCTACTTCAAATCAAAACTACAAATAGAAAATGCTATCAAGTGATAAATCAAGTAAAAATTAAAATAGCTGAAAATGTACAGGAAACATTGTAATTCTTTAAAAAATTTTTTAAAATTATTATTTTGGTTATTTTGAAGTGCATCTTTTTTTCAAGTGCATCTTTTTTACTTACCTGCTTAATTGTAGTACCTTTTTCGTCCGCTTTCTCAAATCCTGTACATTAAGCTAAACCTCTTATAGTCGGGATAAAAACGGCCATCAGAAATAATTAAACAACGCGAGACTCACGCTATTACAGAGGGATTGTAGAATGGAGTCTCGAAATTTCGTGGCCTCTATCTACTTTGTCGTTTCGCCATCCCCTGCCTTTTGCCGCTTTACTCTGTGTTCGGTGCAAGAATAAACTCCCGTTGAGAAGATAAAGAGTTGGCCGGCTGCACGGAAAAAGAAGGATGCGAGAGGAACGTGACAAAGAATATTGCGGAGGAAATAGATCGGAGGATGCAACGGCAGTTTGGCGACATAAACACGGCTGCCTTATGAGCCAAGGATGTTTAATCCATTTGAGACTGAAAAGTATTTTCACAGATATTAAGAATTTTATGTGTGAGAGAGAGAGAGAGAGAGAGAGAGAGAGAGAGAGAGAGAGAGAGAGAGAGAGAAATTACTATTCTTACATTATCTCAAGAAAAGATAAGAAAATATTTAATGCTTGGTTTAAAAATTGTTTAGTTCTTATTCAAATTGATTTTTAAGGATTTTTTTTATGTCGCTAATTACAAATCTGAGATAAAATATCTTGTTAAAATATAAAATTCGAGAATTTCTTAAATAATAGTCTACTTAACATTTCCCGTTTTGTCTAAATTTTCTGAAGATAAAATTAATAATTACTATATAATTATTAAAATAATTATATAATGGTTATCAAGAAATTACTAAGAACAAATCTCTTTTATCTTCTTATCATTCAGAGATCTTCCTTTATTTCGACATGATTTTATACATGAATTTCGAGGATAGCGTGTCTCCAGAAATTCCGCCGCGATAATAGCGTCCGACTCGTCTCTTTTTCGGTCGAAAGTAATTCAGTGATCGAGGCGTTGAAGCGCCGCGACGGATGAAATCCCGGGGGGGAGGAGGGTCGAGAGGGAAGACAGCAGAGAGTTCTCGTGGAAGAACCGTTCGCCATTCTTCCAGATGGCTATTCAGCTACATGTTAAATGGTGGTATCCCCTCACACCTCCCTGACGCCCGGGACTCATCATTTGTCTCATTCTGCATCCCGCGATGTCCTCTTTTCGTAACCGTCTCGCAACGAAGAGCTGTGCGTTCTCTCTTCTTTCTCCCTGTTTCTCTCTCTCTCTCTCTCTCACCCTCTCCCCCTCCGCCACCCCTCTGGACACTGCGGTAGCCATCTTGCCGCCCTTTTCTACGTTTCCATTGTTACTGGCCCTTCATTGTCTCCCGTCGACGTAACTCGCTCGACTGGCACACGCTCGCGTTCTCCGCTCGCGTCGGAAGCGGAAACGTTGGGGGCGCGTCTGCTCGTGTTCCACGTTCCGCTCGCCAAAAAAAGAGAAAAAAAAAAACAGGGAAAAGTCCACGAAAATTATGGTGAGGTAAAGCTAAACGTTGAATACACAATCGACGCTAATTGAAATGTCCGATGAATTATTGAGTGATACTACTGGTCATATTAAATTAATATTTTAAATACAGGTGGGATCAATTTTTTTAATTGAAATTTTATATTAAATATATTTTATATATTTTCAAAATTTCTTGATGTTCTACATCAAATATCTTTATAAACAGTTCAGTTGGAATATTGTAAAAGACAAAACAAATAACGCATTGGTATAACTAACACGTAATGAGATCATAAAATTTTGGTCAGGGGAGTTGTGTTTGGTAATATTATTTAATATGATATAAATTTTAAATTAATAAATAAATAAATAATAAAGGGCTAATTAACCAAGCTGGGCTTTAATGCTTATTAAATAGTACACAAAAACAAATTAAATCATAAACTAAATATAAAACAAAACAGACGTTCCGATTTGTAATATAATTCCGAAATATATTATAAATTATTATTTTTTGAAAAGTCCCGGGATGTAAAATATAATAATATAAAGATACTTTGATTTTAATGCGTGCGGAAAAATTCGAATTGTGTTCGTATATTTTATTTTGTAAATAACAATCTCTTTTCTTTATATTTATTGTTTATCGCATTGAAAATGAATTTAATTACAGATCGAAACGTCTGCTTTGTTTTATATTTAGTTTATAATTTAATTTGTTTATGTACTATTTAACGAGCATTAAAGCCTAGCTTGGCTCATTAGTCCTTTACTATTTATTTATTGATTTTTAATCTGCACAGTTTAGAAATTATCATTTTATATAAATTTCAGTCATTTAATGTAAAATAGCGATAACGTATCTCGTAAAAAATGAAAACAATATTTTTTAATGTAATTGATAGTTAAATAAATGTATTAAGGTTTCATCGTCTGACCAGATATTGCTGATTTTA
>NJRQ01000154.1:193836-211392 GCA_003063805.1 Aphaenogaster ashmeadi
GGGAAGGAATATTTAGGATGATGAGATATGATGTGTGTATGTGTGTGATGATGGAGAAGATAATTCTTAGAATTTATCAAAGAATTTCTTTCTCCAAGGATGAAAGATAGAATGATCAATCAAATCAATCGAAAAGATTTCGCTCAAGTATCGGAAAGTTTTGTATTAAATCCGATGGTTTATGCCGCAATGATAATTAAATAAGGAAAAAATATTTAGGATGTTGGATATAATATGTTCATGTGTGATAATACTTAAAATTTGTCAAAAAATTTCTCTTTCCCTAAAGGAAAGATAGAATGATCAATCAAATAAATTAAAAACTTTCCGCTAAAGTAAGTCGGAAAGTTTTGTATTAAACTAATGGTTTCTATCACAACGATAATTAAACGTAACGGTAATTCTGACGTTGCTAATTCGTATTGGAGATTGAACATATGTAATTGCCATAGTTTGTCGTACAAGATCGTACGCGGTAATTGATGTTTTTTTTTACATAGCGCACTCTAATTCAGTCGTTAATAATTTGGATGACATTATGTTGCAGTATACATTGTTAAATTTATTCGTTGGTCTAGATTTGCAGTGGGGTTAGGGAGTCGTGATCGGGGGTTAAATTAAATTCTAGCTGCACGTGGCATTGTGCGCCATTTTTAATATCCGACATTAATAACGCATCGTGCGCCGGAAAGATATGCGATAACGTCGATATGCCCGGCGTTATGAAAATTCGCGCAAGCAGGGACGCAGGAGTGACATTATTTTCGCGCATTATTTCGCATATTTTATGTCTTCCACTGTGCGGCATTAATCATTTTTATGAATTACGTAGCCGTCGTGCGCTAATACATTTTATTTTGCGTACAAAGCGCGCCGTTTTATCCAGCGCGGAATTATAAAATTAATCGCACTTTGGCGATGCCAAAAGCAATACGCGATTGGATATCGCGTTTGATTTAATCGCTGTAACACGACCGCGATCGATACGTCGCGCGCGATATTTCGATACATTTCGAGTGCGTCGCAAATTCCGGAAATATTCGGATCATTAATCATCAAAATAAATTTACAAAACGGGAATTGCGAAATTTTTTTTATTAATGATTCGACCGCTTCTGAGAGAACGCGTTTTAATAACGCGAAATATAACGGACAGGGTGCTCATTAAAAGGCCGGTTCTTTCGCTCAGATATTTATATGCATAGAATATTCTATATATTATGTCAAATAGTATCTCTTTGATGTATTCAGACTTCAGAATTTATTTGACTTTTCATTCAATTTCCACGAAGCTTCATACGCAAAAGAGAGAGAAAACAGAACGTTTATAATTTATATCATAAGTGGATAAATCAGAAGAAAATTTTACAACGCCGAGAGGTTGGTGAAAAAAATATATAGCTTCATCGAATCGCAACGGAAAATTCGCAATTTCGAAGATACGAAGCGTGTCGATGGATACGCCATGTTATTGGTCGCATTTGGGCGTGTAATTTCCGCGGCTATCGTCGGCTCTAGGCAGAGTCCGGAATTTAATATTAATACAGGGCGCTCGAATTTCGAGAATACCGTCTGCGATATCGGTTGACCGGTTCAATTCCCGCGACAACGCCCACAACGACGGCGACGAGTGGAAGCTGCACTCTCTCTCTGCAGGAATGCACTTTCCTGGTTTTAGAGCATACGCTCAAGCCGAGGAACGAGACGAGGAATGCGCCGACACGCAAACGAACCCGCTGGATGCGCGCTACTTGACAGCCTACTGCATTGTTGTTGTTCCTGTTTTTTAATTAGTTCCAGATCGCGACTAAAATACTTCCGTATGGAACTCTTTCTGGATCCTAAAATACCTTTTATACACAATTCTTTTTGGATCCGATTTTAATTAATTGCCGACCTGGATACAATAACAGCGTAAGTAGATTTAAATTATTTTAAGAAATTGAAAAGTAAAGTTTTAAGTTTGAATGACTAAACAATAAACAGTAAAGTATGGTTAAATTATAAGAAGAGATTTTTGTTTCGACTCAACTGGCCAGTTTTTAATTTAAATTAATATATCACGAATCGCGACGTTTTTTCGACCATGGGTTTTGGTCTTTTCTAAAGAGAGTAGAATTAAGTATAATGTAAAGAATTTGTTGCGAAAAATTTTATCTCAGCCAGGATTCGAACCTGGACCTCCCTACAATCCGGGCGGGCGTCGTAGCCTGTCCGACCACCGAGGCATGTGGTAATATTTATCGCAATATTTGATGATGAAAAATTTCTTTATCGCAATATTTGAAACAAAAATCTCTTCTGTGGTTTGATATTTACTGGCGAATAATATCCTATCTCTTGTTTAAATTATAAGTCGACAACCACTCAGTGGTAAGCGAGCATCGTCTATCTCAGGGACATGATTTTGATTGGTCTAATCCAGAAATTTTACATAGAGAGAAACACACACGAAAAAGAGAGATAGCCGAAATGTTTTTTATCAAGAAACATAATAATACAATAAATTTACAGAGAGACACAGACCTTTTGACCGGGACATATGATATAATAATAAAAGCAATTTAGTTACATCTGCTCGCTTACCAACGGTTATTAGTTATTTATCTGTCGATCATCGTTGACGTACTTCTTGAGAGCAACTGCAAACTACCTATAATATATGTAATCGACGATATGAACATTTATAATTGTATTTTTCATATGACGCACAAAACACGTAAGAATTTAATCCTCGAATTTTTAATGTATTATAATGTCATTGTCTATATTGAATGTTATTAATTTATTCCTCAGATTTTCGGGCTTGTTTTGGACACAATGCCTTAAGTGTTGCTTTGTAATTCAAACGTTTATTACTTGATAAGGACCAAA
The DNA here is from genome assembly GCA_003063805.1 of Aphaenogaster ashmeadi. Classification (NCBI taxonomy): domain Eukaryota; kingdom Metazoa; phylum Arthropoda; class Insecta; order Hymenoptera; family Formicidae; genus Aphaenogaster; species Aphaenogaster ashmeadi. Next base: position 196,711 of record NJRQ01000154.1, read on the forward strand.
ACTATGGTCGAAACGTCGTAAGAAGTTTCTTAATAAATTTGGCCAGTCGTGTCGAAGAAAAAATCACCCTGATTAAATTATAAGGTTAAATTATTTAAATTTGTTACTAATAATCAGATAAGGTATTTCAAAAGATTATGCTTGAATATCTTGCACGATTACAAATATATAAAAAATTAAATTTTCTTAATATACGCTGTTATTGCATAGAAGGTAGGAGTATTATATAAATACAAGTTTTGACTAATATATCAGCTAGATAAACATGGATGCACTGTGAGATGGAAAACAGATTGGGATGATCCTTTGAATTAATTAACATTATTATGATTAAGTTTTAATACTTAAATTTTAATACTTTTAGATGCCATTTTCTCCTATTCATGCTGCAGATGCGGTATCGCTTTTGTTTCTTGCAATAACAGCATAATACATGGCAGTTCTTGACCTCTAGGAGCTACGGATGGAACTTGTGGCAGCTTGTCGTATAGCAGAAGGTTTAGGGATTTCGAAAACGATGCTTATGCAATAATAACGCAAGTCGACTAACGCTGTTATTGTATCCAGGTCCTCAATTTACCGCGCATATAAAAAATGTGCAAGACAGAGAAGTGAAGACAGATAGATGGTAGTAAAAGAGAGAATAATTCTGCATAGAATGAAACGCGCGCACAAAGGCGAAAGTATTAGAAATTATATAATAAGAAAAAAATTTTAAAGAAGAAAAATGTAAAATAATTCTAAGATATGTCGCCAAACTTCTGGGACATGTCAACCTAACTGAGAGCTTCAAGTTAAAATTCTGTTAAAATAAAGTTCACTTAGAGCCGACTGAAGAAAAGAGATTATCTTCCATTTGCGCTCATGAAACTCGATTAGGCGAGAGTCGTTACTTCCTATTATTAAGTAATTCTAATTTGCGACAAAATCTCATCGAGTTTGCGAATTCTTCGAATAAGGAAGTCTATTTCATGCGAACGAGGGCAACCGGCTGGTTAGGCATTCCGTACACAATAACCGCAGATAACGGTATGGGCCGAACGCGGAAAAAAAAGATCGCCGATTGCAGTTGTTTATGCAAACCACGCGGATCGGAACGACGCGCGACGGAATTTATCGCGTACGCTAAAAAAAGGGAGAGAAAAAAAAGGAAAAAGCGCGCGGAATATTGAGTTTCGCGAATCGCAGAAGGGGAGGAAGTCGCGCGTCGGCGCGACCGCGCCGTCCTCTCCGTCGTTGCTTCCAGCGGGTAACGCCGGGGCACACCGGGAGGTAACACCGACGACGCGGGGAACGCGGTCGGTCCTTCCGGCGAGGACGTGCGCGAATATTTCGAGCCGCGCGACGCGACGCGACGCGACGCGACGCGTCGCGACGCGGCGCAGCGCGGCGTGCATTCTGGCGCGGCTCCGGTGCATAAATTTCGGACGTGCCCGCTATGGTTTATACCGGCGGGATTAAATAACTTGACCCGCCAGCAACATATCACGGCCGTGTACGGCACGCGCGTCGACCCCTTCCTGCGCCACCCCCGCACACGTACGAGGGAGCGTGTCCGCCCCAACACCGACGTGATTGCAATGTACACGCGATCCGCACGCCGCAATTTTTATTTATTCATACAGCGCCTCGCACGATTATCTCCATTATCGCTGTTATCGTTATTACCGCGTCTTTCTGTTATTAATGTATGACGTTATCGTAAACCCTGTCGTAATAACCTATCGACATTAATATTAATAACGATGTTAATTAATACTAATTAGCATTCTTTGCGTTCTTCAATAGCTTATTTTCTTGCGTAAGAAAGGAAAGATATGCAATTTATTTTATTAGATATTATCGAGTTGTTTTTTTTTATTTCTGCTCCAGAAATAAATGGATTTTTACTGCACTGCACTGCGCTGCGGGTGTTTTTCTACGTAAGACGACCCTTGCTCATTTTACTATTTACTGAGTAATAGTAATGAAGTTTGTTTGCGCGATTCAAGGAACACGATCGACTATCAATAATTTCCAGAATGCACCGCGTTCAACCATCCGTCAGGCTTCCCGATAAGAAACGAGTTGGGGGATCTCCGGCCACTTCCGCTAGAATGTCCGGCTTCGTAGTTTGATTAGCCAAGATTGGCAAAGCGTGCTGCAAGTGCCGAACTAATCCTTACCGATACCTAGGTGAAAGCCAAGCCCAGACTCCAATAAGGTGAATCAAGTTTGTCAACTTTGATCTAAGGCACTTTCAAGGGACCGAGCACCAAGAGATACACGCGTGTTACGTTACCGGGGTCGTGAGCAAGCCGGGATGAAAGAGAGTGCAATGACCCGGCAACTTTCGGCCCTGTTTAACCAGTAGATTATAATTACTGCTGACGAATTAGGTTTCAATGTTCGGGCGAAGGATGAGCGGAACGAGCGATGGGGAATGAGGAAGAAACGCGATCAACCTGATAAAATATATGTATAACCAAAATTGGATACCTCTCATAGACACATGTAACGATGTAACTTAACATACACCTGACGATGTATGTTAAGTTTATAATTAAAAAAATTATTGGCCTTGATAATCTATATGATGAACGCTTATTCTGGAGATTAAACTCAAAGATCTTAATACGAAAATATCGATTTCAATATCTTTCGAGTTACTTGAAAACAAAATTGGCCAATTATATCATGTAATTCACGCCTTGAAGCTCATAATTGCTCTCACGTATCAGTCTGTAATCATCTGTATCGATTTTCCTAACTCAGGAGATATTAATTCTTCTTGCTCAACTGATTTTATCTTAGATTGTATTGATTTTATCTTAGATGTGAAATTTTATTTTATTTAAAATGGTATAAAATTAAGTTGTCGAAATTAAAACTAAAATAAAATAAAATCGCGTTATAAAAATAAATACAATTAATAAAAATTATCAGCATTAAAAAATTAATTAATTTAAATAGATAAATTGAAATGTACCATGTGATTGTGAAATATTTTATTTCTTTTTTTTATTTATTTATTATATGCATATTGAAGAAATCTCTGAGTATTGCTTTCTTTGCACAAATTTATATAAACACATAAAGAAGATCTCAAATTTTATTCAAGAAATAGTTGGAAAAAGAAAGGAAAGATAATATCATACATTTAAATAAGGATTTTTCTATTATATCTACAGGCACTAGCCTTATTTTATTTCTTTTTCTTATCTCTTATTTCTCGATATTTATCTAAACTCAAAAATGTGTATATATTTGATTAATTATATCGCATTGATACTAAAATTAATATTCTCTTGCTGTTTTTATAGCATTTCCTGAAAATCTTGCCAATATAGAGTACTTGCACAAAAAAGTTTGAGGTGATAATGTCTACTAGATATACGATATAATTCCTTTTCTTTGGAAATCTGTTACTGTTGACTATTTTGTCTAGTTGACTACATCAAGAGCTATAAAATATTTTCTATTTTATATTTCCATTTACACAATACAAGTATAAATTTCCTATAAACTTCAAACAATTTGCTCGCTGTGAAATTACTAAATCTATTATAATATGACACCAAAGTGCGTCAGTAAATGGTTAAACCGATCAATATTGTGTCGATAACAATTATCTCTATTCTATGAGTGTGTATATTCTTGTATGCACAATAGACCAACGGACGGTTACGCATGTTCCAAGCTGATTTAAACATTTGCATTAATCTGTCCTAGCCTATCCTATTTTAGTATCTATATACATATATATATATATAAATTGATTATATATGTATAATAGATCTGCGAGATGTTGTATTTAACTATGAATATATTCACACACAGATCCATTATCTCGGATTAAAATAAAAGATAATTTGGCATTCACCGATACGATGCGCAATGCCGGAGTTATAACAGCATCGATCTGCAAAATACAAATATAAAATTCAAATTAAAGCGTTCAAAATATTTGAAGAAATAACTAGAGCGCGTATTGAGTTTTTTATTCGTCTATTTTATTTGTCAAGTGAATATTTACTAAAATAATTGTACAGTTTATGAAAAAAAATTCGTCAAGTGGATATTTACTAAAATAATTATACAATTTGAAAAAAGTTTTTTTAAACATCGTAAATAAACTTTTTTCTCTATTTTTTATCGTACAAATATATGGCTCTAATAAATGCAAAAATAGACGTTTAATTGCGCAAGAGGCAACTAATACAGAAATAATGAATTACTCACCCCATGATAGCTTTGTTCAATCCAGGTTCTTTTCTTTTCTTCCTCCTTCTCCTTCCAGATTATACGTTTATGAATTATAATTATGCATTAATTGCTAGAATACAACAATCGCACGACACTTTGCGCAACACACTCCTGACGTTAAAAAACACGAAATATTTTTAATAAACGAAATAATTTTAATAGATATATCATGATTAATATATTCTATTATTTGATTCATTTATAACGATTCATATATTATTCTGCACTTTAAATTTAAAAATAATGATGGGCAAATTACATTAAAGTCGGCGAAGGATTCAAAAGCGCGATGCGAAATATATTCGAAACAAAGCATTTATAAAAAAAATAATTATTGCCCGTAAAAATCGCAACAGAATGACAATTTCTAATTTCAATCGTCCATTGCCTTAATTCTTACTTCAAACAGTTAAATGTCCCGCGAAATATCTGTTTTGATAAATAGCTGTCGCCTTGATACGCTTATGAAACGCTAATTGTCGAATCAATTAATCGCGCAGGTCGATAGATGCTAATTATTCACTGGTGGTCATGTTTCGAGGAATAGTAACGCAATGACACACGAAACCCGCTAGCTCGAGTGTTGCCGCGCGAATAGTAACACGGCGATCTTGTATACGCACACGCAACGACGCACTGTATGCATAAGAAAAGAAAAAGAAACAAATAGTTGGATACCAGCCGATGGACGTTGTAGCCCTGAAATGTATTTAATACATACTAAAATAAATTCGCGTTTATTATATTCTATTTCTGGCAGATCAAATTAATTTTGATGAATACATTATTGTTGCACATTAAATCTAGCATTTATTTGAAGAAAAAAACTTATTTTTTTATCAAAAGAATAATTGTATAAATTAATATGTAATATGTAAATTAATATAATATATAAAAGAATATGTAAATTAATTAATTTTTTTGTACAGAATTTTTGTAATCCGAAAGAAATAAAATTATACGATTTAAATTGATCATGAGAATTTTTCTTTTGAGTTTAATAAATCAACAAAATGAAATTCAGTCGTCACGTCGTGAAAAATGTGGCGACTCAATTTTATTCTTGGTTTATTAGAATCTCGCAATTTTTCTTTTCATTCAAGATATAAAAATTTGAAAGAGAAAAAGGTAATAACAATAATTTACTTAATTTTTATTTTTCAAATATAAAACAAAGAGAGAGATAAACTTGATATTCTTTGAATTTATATTAGATTTACTAGTTTTCTTTATAAAATAACTTTTTTATAAATTAATTAGGTATTTAAATTTTTACTAAAAAGGAAGCTGAAATAATTTACGTATAATACTAAAAATTTGCTATTATTAATAAACTTATCAATAACAGCTGATTACTATAGTATATAGCACTTATGTATAAAAAATCAGTAAAAGATGTAACGCAAAAACTATAATAATTTCAACATTTTCATATTATAATTTCAGATTCTAACTCATCTCTATAAAACATGCTATTAAAGTATCCATATCAGGTATTATATGATCATATCAAGTATTATATGATTGTAAAACAATTTAGATGCGTTTTTGAAACATTTTTAACATTCCACGTTGAAGTAGAAAGTTTAAATTAAAAGTAGCTTTGTGATAACGATTCATGTATGTGAAACCCAATTTTAATTAAATTCTTTAAAAAGGAATGAGAAATGCTCGCTGACTCTCTTATAAGAAATAAACCTGTACTGAGAGAATGAAGTATTAAAGAAATGCAATATTAAAATGACCATACTTAAGATCAAAGCTAATTTATGCCTTTTTTACAAGCGCTTTTAATTTATGAAGCAATATACACAAAAATGGAATCTCTCTCTCTCTTTCTCCCCCTCTCCCCTGATTTTCTCGATTGCTGGAGATTGCCAGGGTTTCTTTCTTTTTTTTATATAGCTCAGTGGAATTACAATCGTGCTGATCTAAAATTTCTTCGATGGTAGTCGCGCCTTGCTTTGTTCGCCGGCAGCTAGGCAAACCTTTGCTCAATTAATTAGCAGTAATTGCAATTTAGTCGACGAACGTGGAAACAAGGACAGAGCTGGAAGTTTCCGCCGATGTATATGTGGCATTCGCTCGTAGTCAGATATTATTCGACTGCAAGAACGTACACAGGTACACCGTGAATTACCGGCTGCAGCAATAAAATTAATCCTTTATTCGCGCGAAGATAAACTTGTACAATCCATCATTGTGCGAAATGCACGTCCTTCGCGATTAAATCCGAAAAATTCGCGCAGATATTACAAACTTTTATTTACGTGACTTGCAAACGTTGTCACACTAAATTCAGTTCTTAGCAACGGATTATATTTAAAGCGTTTCACCCATCACGATGAATAAACAAAATATGAAGATTTTAGAATAATAATATAATCTGTAAGATCCACTCATATTGAAAAACCTAACCACCCTGATTGTGAGACGTCTCGATCGCGATGGAAGATATACAGAAGCTATTAAGTTTCTCGTCGCAAATAAATTGATTCCCAAGCGAAATTATTATTTTATCATCGATAAGTTCTTGAGGCGGATTCGGTATCCGGTAAGGCAGCATTACAGCGACAAGCGAAAAGACTGAAAGGACAATTTCTTTCCCTTCATAAGCTGTCTTTCGCGGGCCGCCAATCCCGTTTTTATTATGACTCGATCGTCCGTATCTTCCGTAAACCATGGCGCTTCGCAATATGAGCGGTGTCGTTTCCTCGACAAATGCAGGAGATTCCCATGACGACGGCGACCGGAATGAAATCTTTATAGCTTATCGAACCGAGCGATATCCGGCTTCGATCGCCACGTTCTAAAAGAGATGTTATTTGTAATCGATAGTCAATTCCCGATCTCTTCCCCACCTTCAAATCTTCTCACGTCATATAAACATGTCGTTTTGACATTATAATAGACTCATCGAATGTAGGCATATATCTGCCAATTAAAGCCAATGATTTCTAGAATCATCGGGAATATGCCTAGCGACTGTCGATCGCTGTAACGTTAGGCCCCTTGATCGTCTAATGTGTCACCAGCAGTCACCAGTGACTAACACAAACGTGCCCAATAACCGTTAGATTATCCTCGTAGCAGTGATCGATACCGACAGCATTATTGGGTTCGCCTCACTTTTCCGGACAGTGCTGTAATTAATGCACCAGTCAATTAATATAACATGTACATGGCACACATTGATTAGACTCCGGCCAGATCATAATCCCGTCTAGATCTCGGTTTGGCGCTAATTCAGCTTCGATCTAATCGCGCCCTTCTCACCCGTAAAACGATGAACGTAAAAATTTACATGAAAGGTCGCTCATATAATTCAATCCTGACGATACTGCATTATGACGAGGTAAGCTGTTCCGTTATTGCGTTCTTAACTGCGGATATTCGAGATGCGCATGGCGAACTATTGTCGTGATATAGCGCGTACGGGGGATGCTCCGAATCCTCGAACATGTCCCGCGGTCACGTCTTACTTACTAGTTTGGCAGTTTTATCCCGTTCCTGATAGTTGCACTTCAGCTCTTCGCTGTGTGCAGAGTGAAACTATTCGTAATTGAGAACTTCGCGCGAGGAATAATATAGACATCTCTAAAATATTTAGCAAATGCGATTCATAATAGTCCGTAATAATAATATGAGTCCCATTTCCTTGTTTATTAAAGAAAACTATATTTCTTAAATTTCTGATGGTTTAACAAATTTCTTATTATTGACTTCTACGGAAAAATAGCATGCAGTTTCATAAATTCTACTCTTATCATGTGTAAAAATAATATAATCTGTTTTTATCTTTATTTTAAGCATTCAAAAATCAAAATTTTTTATCGGAATCTCTATTTTTTACACATCGCTAATTAAAATTTCTTAAAAATTGTAGAAGAAAATATCTTCAAATTCAGCTGAAAAAAGCGCAACGAATCAATTATTATCAATCATTATCGAAAAGAAGAAACATTTAACTTTGCCGCTATGTATTATTTTCAAAACTGAATCAATGATCAATCATTATTAAGAAAAAGAAATATTTAATTTCATAGCGATGTATTATCTTCAAAATACATCAAGATGCATATGAGATTTATGTATGACTGTTCCAGGACTCTCCTTGGGCGGCGGTTTGATAGTTCTGGCGTCAGCATTGTCGGACGCATCACTAGAGTTACCGGGGAAATACAGTTTGCCGTCAACGGCCGGCATGCAAATGGACGATAACGGTCTACCTCAGTACCACTACGGCTGGTGTCTACAGCTCTCGGGATTAGCGCTGATGCTCGCGGAAGTGGCGGCCGTTTTAACGATGTCCGGTTACATGGCGCGGTTCTCCACGGTCGAGGAGATGGTGAAGTTGTCGATTAAAACTCTCGCCGCGGATCGGCTCGCTCGGTTTTAGCTAGAAATCCACTTGGACCCATTAGAACCCACTAAACGTGAAACAACATCCGTCCGAGGTCGCGCAAGTAGATTTCTAGCTTTATCGTCGTGTATTTTGTAGTCATGTTCGTTTAGTCGAGGGATATTCATGCTCTTTGTTTTTCCTTTTAGGTGAGGGTCATGGTCCCGGGCGCCGAAAGGAAGCTGAGGGAACAGAGAGGTTTCAGCTCAGAGTATCTCGTGAGGGCGCATCAGAAATCACCGGGACCGCCGCAGACCCGACCCTTCGGCCAGCCAACCAAAAGTGGGTGAACTTATCGCTAAAGAGGGTGTCCCGCGTATGTGTGATGGTGCGGCTCACCCGTACATTTACGTAATTGGAAAGATCGAGGGATCCGATATCCGTAGAGATCCTACGGTTGGAGAGTATGCCAGGATCCTGAGATCCGAGAAAATCCCAATGATTTATAAAAAAATACAAAAAAATCTTCGAAGTGCTGCGGGACACCCTGTAAAATAATAAGCGCTCCCTTTCTCATGCCCTGGAGGAAAGTAAGTCCGCACTTCTGTGTCCTAGCGCCTCAAAAAATAGCGGAAGAAGGAACTTCATTGCTCTGCAAGTCGGCGCCCGATATCTGCGCGTCGAATCCACAGGCCATCAGTTACGTCGATAAGGCAGATCTATCGCACGTCTTGCCGGTCTACCCGGATGGCAAGAACATCGACCCGCGATACAACAACTTCGAGAAGTCGGAGGGCAACGTCATAGATTCCCGATTGAGCGGCTTCACCGATAAAGAAGGCTTCATCGATTCTCGGATTCTGACCGATTCCAGGCAGAACATAATCGCCTTTACGGAAAACAAGGAACCAGACCAAGAGCAGCGATACACCGAATTTCCCGCGAGAAATACCGATCAGAATATCGTAGATTCCAGACTGAGTGGTTTTGTCGACAAAGAGGGTCTTCTCGATTCTAGATTGAGCGGCTACGTCGACAAGAATGAGTCCTTATTGGATACCCCGTTCGGTTACGATACTAGATACAATAGTCTGGCCGGACAGACTGTCCCAATCACGCTAAAGAACCAGAACGCCTCGGTATCGGCCATTCAACCGCAATATATGTATCAGAACTTCGGAACGATACACTCGGGCATTCTTAAAGTGTCGGAACCGGGTACCAGCTCCAGTTCCAATTCCAGTCAACGTAGTATGACTCTGCAGAACCCAAAGCGGAAGTCGCAGATTGCTCAGAATACCTTCAGCACAATGGAATGCGAAAAGAGGAAGCGAGCATCTGGTTTAACTGGCAAGGCGAGCTTTTACACCGGAAGTGCTGTATGACCACCACCTCCGCCTCCGACCCCAAGATAACTCCCAGAAGAGGACACCCCACTGTAACCGGAACTCGGTGCGACTTTCAAGTTGGGTTGGAGGATACTGATTGCACGCAAGAGAAGAGAAAAAGAATTTTTTTACCAGCTAAAGATAACTCCACCATATTTACTAACTATGCGCTTACCGACGTACGGTACATAAAAGAAATCATGCGTTCTTATCGACTATCGGCGTTGCAGGTTCCTACAATGGATCTCGAAAAGATGCCAAAAGAATACCAAAATTACGATTATGCCGTAATAATGCGTTAATTAAGCGGTATCGAAAAATAGTTGGATTCATAGTAGAATCTTCAAAAGTACAATTCGTGCAGAAAAATAATGCAAACGTAATTTTTCTGTCGATAACGTTGCGAGCAACGCACTTCGTTAAATTCGAACTAAATGACAGATGAAAATGATGAACGATTCATTACTCTCTCATCATTTTATATAATGAAAAAGTAAAATAATGTCCGTCATTCGCTGTTAAGACTTTAACTTTAACTCAACATCGTAATCGCGTTTCAGCTGCATAACCAATCGAAGAAAGCTGTAAGATGAAATATTAACATAGTCAATATGTTGTAATATAATTGGTGGTCGATATACTCGAAGATAAGTCGGGCGCAACTTTCGTACTTTCATTTAACAATAAGTAACTACGAAAACGTTGGTTAATGAAATCAAGTGCAATGATTATGATTAAAGATTTCCCCGATTTCTTTCAGCGACGTACACGCTCTAATTGTATCACTAATCGAGGACATATCAGAAATAAAAGCGTTTCCTTTGATTATGCTATGATTGCTGGAAAGTCTTTTATTGTTAATTCGATCTTTATTGGCTTTAAATTCCTTCTATAGATTATTGGAATGGATGTTGTTCTATGAGCCCGCATAAAAAAGAATAATACGTACATCAATATGCTGTAACGATCGTAGTTGAGTGTAATAAAATATTCGTTTTCTAATAATGTTTTTCTCTCCTTGTCTCTGTTTCTCCTTTCCATGTATTATATAATATTCGATGCACGATATGAAATAAATATTAATTTAATCTCGCAATATATTATTATTAATTTATTGTGATGTAAACATTATTTTATTTACGTATTGTTATTTAGAAATAACAATAACGTATTGTTATTAAGAAATAATATTTGAATTATATACAAAAATTTTGAAAATAAATTTCATGAAAGTTTCATCCGAGAATTTTATCTTTAAGCTCACTTTATAAGATCTATAAATCGTGTCATAATTCAAGATAGAATTTTATTTATAATTTTATGTGTCATGTAATATGAAAAATATTTAGGGCCGGTTGTTCCAACTTCTTGGTAAGCTAACTAATAGTTAAATCATATGTCTCTCTTTGTTTCTTCTTCAAATTAGACAAAGATAAACATATGATTTAACTGTTAGTTAGCTTACCAAGAAGTTGGAACAACTGGCCCTTAAAGAATCAAAAATACAACATATGTATAAAATATTAAAATGCATGTATTTTTTTTAAATAAGTGGCATATCTAGATAGAATTCTATTTTTAAAAAATCTCTGAATATTTCTTTGTAAATATCTGATGCAAATATAAAAAAATCTAAAGTAAGTCTTATGGATTTATCAAGAGTGAATTTATCAACAAATATACAGAGGAAGAAAATCGACCGATGGTACTATACAGGAAGCTTGATGCATGTCCAATTGCAATTTCAATTCAGAGATGGCACCGTTCTAACACAAAACTCAGCTCAACTCGAAGGGAAATCGGATAGATGGCGAAATGGTGTTCACATTAGCAGCCGCCGCTTCTAATGTTTAATTAACGCCGCATAATTGGCCGGCCAATTAGCGCACGCCGTTTAATATTAATCTGCAATTTGAATTCATTTCAATGCGTTTAAAATTTATTGAATACATAATTAATGCGGCGTGTTGCGAATGCAGATGCGGCGCGCACGATACGGATCGCTCGTTTATCGTAACGCATTTTGAGAAATCCGAAACGAAAATCCGTATCGATCTCGAATTATTTGCAAAAGTATCGCTCGTGTCAGACGTTGCAAGTAATAACATAAAGCTTGGACTGCAAAGCAATGCCGGTAGCGAACAAAATCCGCGAGTACCGACGATTCTTCAAACGCGGCATGAAATTTTCAATGGAAGCGAATTAAACCGCGATGGAAAAGTTAATTTCCTCATTTCCGGCGACGCTTCCCTTCCGGCGGAATCGGTGGAATCGGCTGGAAAAGGGAGCACAGAGTCGCTCATCTCTGTCATTTACTTCGCTACCCGCATACTCACCCCCGCCCCACCCCGAAATATCCCGCCAACCCCTTCCCGCAATCTCGCACCCTCGGAACGAGCCACCTTCCCCTCGGCCGCTCTAGCCGTCTCACTCTAATCCAATTAAAAACGTCGGACGATCGCGCGAAACAGCGGCGCATCGACCACGAGAATTTTAATTGATGTTACAGGTATGAGAGAGGGTGGCTACCCCCGGGAAAGGGATCGTTATTGCATGCCCGCGAGAGAGAGATGCACACCAAGATTTTGTTCCATTATAACGTTACAACATTTATTGCCATAACTTATTTTATCTCATTTATGTCTCATTTTATATAACGATGAAGCAAAACATAGAAATAAAATGAAATAAAAATTTTCCGTGTCGCGACGTGTCGTTGGATATACAAGAAAATGCAAAATGGAACAAAATAGATTACTATTAAAGAAACCTGTTTAAAAAAACCTCGGCAATTTTGAGGTTTAACTCGTTATAATTTTTCTCTCCTACGTTCTGCAGAAGAAAAATGCTTTTAACACATACTCTGTATATTTAATAAACGATAATAGATTTCGTATTTGCCAAAAAATGTGACGCACTGAAAATATAATAACGAAGAATAATATATAATCATTAGCATTTTGTTTCACACTCGCGAGTGGGAGTGATATTAAAGGACGTTAAATGTCACTGGTGCATCGAAGAAAATCTGCGATCGTTCACGCAATTCTTCCTGGAGAATCGACCGACAAAGAACGCGAGGCTTTTTGCGTGTCCGACAAGCGCCAATCGGGGTACTCGAAGTTCTTCCGCGTGAAAGTCACAGACAAGGGTGAAATCTAAGGGTGAATAACCCCTGAGGATAAAGCTCGGAAGATGGACTTCGAAAAAATCAGACTCTGTTCCGCAAATGGAGACGTTTTCACGCCATTCTCTCGACCGTCCTCGTGGGAAGGCGCGGACCTTATTTTTTTCTCCACCCTTGTCCCGTTTTGACCCGTCGCTGTCCTCCCTGTCCGGCTTTGGCGGTTTATCACGTCCGTGAAAGCCCGTAAGCCCGTCGCATCGCTCTTTCCGGGGAAAGTTTCGCACCCTCCTTCGAAAAAGGCAAAGTTAGGCTTCTCCCGGAATCCAAGAATTGTCGAATAAATTTCATTAACTTGCGTTTTGTATCAAAGCGTCAATTTCGCTCACGACGGGGATGGCGTAGGAGCGGAAATTGCGACAAGAATAAATTCTGCGGTAGATAAAAAGGGAAAGCTAGAGAGCGAGAGAGAAAATGGCGGCCAGACAGCCCGCGGGCGGCCAGGACTCGCTGCCAAATGAAATTATCCTTTGGAAGCGGCGACGATCTCGAGGGTTAATTTCGCGAGACAGGGTTGTCTCGCGTCCTGCCGTCCCCGTCTGCTACATCGGTATCACTATGGCCGGCCTCCGGCTGACCATAATTTAATACATAACATGCCCCTTCCAACTCCTGATAAGAGTGAATTTCACGGCGACTCGGAAGTACATATGCAGATTGCCAGAGTTTATAAATATCCGCTGATAATAATAATTAACTATCTTTAGCAATGCGGCTTATTAACATTTAATGCCGCATGAGAAGTATACGGAGTGTCGTTTTGTAATCTCCTTTATCTAAAAGTCTTTCGATTTTGATTTTTAAGTACTGCGTTATAAATATCATAATAATTACGAAGATGACAACGATTGTATTTATAATAATAATACCAATGATATGGGAAAGAGTTTACTGGCAAGATCGATTTAATCTTCAGCCATTTGTTATAACCGAATGTAATGATTAGCTGATTCTATCTCCTAGTCTCTTTTTCGTCGATCTTTTGTTACCTTGTTTAATAACTCGTGATGAATGTACCTCGCCTCCACTTTGCTTCACGTTCTCCAAGGAAAAGAATCCCCCGGGTAACCCGCGATATCTTTATTCTTTCTTCCCGCTTCAATCCCGTCAGAAATTAAAACGATAAATCCGGCAGAGCCGCCGCGCCGGCTGAAATATACGACGCGACGTCCACGTCGCCGAATGAAATACGGCGTTTGTCGCGACGGTGACAAAATCCGATGATAAGAATCATTGTTTTAATAGACAAAGCTTTTCGAAATTATTATGAGATCATTTAAAATTCTTTTTTAGAAAACTTTGAATAAAAAGTTCAAGATACCAAACAAATAAAAGAAGTTCTAAATTACAGAGAATGAAAAAAGTGGAATAAGGATCTGAAGACTATACAATCCAAGAGTACAGAAAGTTGAAGGATCTAAACTTCCTCGGTTTAAAAAATTATTAGATTTAGAAAATCTAGAAAATCCAATCCTGAGATTCTAAAGAAAGTATGATTTAACGATTCAAAATTGTAAAATTGA